>APFE031093012.1:22164-38462 GCA_000404065.3 Pinus taeda
TTATTATTGTTAGTCTCCCTTTCATCAACAACATGAAAATTTTTGGTTGTTGTGAAATGTTGAGCGAGAGCGATTAGGGTTTGGAGGCTTCTCTGTCACGGCGCAGACTGTGTCCCTCTGAACCGCTTCAGACGCTGAACCAGGACTCAGTCGTGCATAGGCGCGACAAGGTTTCTAGGAGCGCTAATGGATTCCACGGGGGGGGGGGGGGGGGGGGGCGCGGCGTCAGAGCCCTCCCCAAATGTAGAAAATCAGCTGCACGGGCCGGAACAAGAGCTGGTGTTTGGCTCTTTGAATAAGGAAATACTGAACCACAGCAAATCACATCAGCATGACAGCAAAACGATAGAGGGGCGATCGAATCAACACAACGTTGCTCAGAACAATGGGATGAATCAGGGGGACAGCCCGAAAGTCACCTCTGCAACATGCAGGCCCATAGCCAAAGAGAGACCTAGAATCGAGGTACCAGGTCACAAAATAGAACAGAGAATCGAATACATGAAGGATCATGCCCTAATCGGGAAGTTTATAGGGTTTTGGCCAACAGAAAGGGCTTTATATGGATGGATTGCGGCGAAATGGAAACCCAAGGGAGATGTAACCTTGCAGCTTGGACCGAAAGGCTTCTTCACGGCGATTTTCTTTTGCCTGGAGGACAAATACAGAGTCCTAGGAGAGGGACCATATTTTTTCAATTTAGCGGGCCTGTATCTGAGGGACTGGATACCGAGATTTAACCCGGATAAGGAAGATCTTACCTTGGCTCCGGTCTGGATTCGACTGTACTCGCTTCCAGACGAGTATTGGGACGAGGATATCCTAAAAGGCATATGAAATGGAATAGGAGAATACATCAGAGCTGCAGATGAAACCAAGAAACGCATACACATCTCCTATGCACGCATATGTGTTTTCATAAGACTGAATGAAGCCTTGCCAAAATCGATAAGTATCAATCATAGGGATGAAGAATGGATTCAACCCCTAGACTACGAGCACGTCCCCTTCCGATGCAAGAAATGCCATGTGCTAGGACATCTCTTCCTGGACTACCCGCTAAATGTCAAACCTGCCTCTACTGACGCCTCCGAAACCCCAGAACAGGATGGCTTCACAAAAGCCCCTAGCAGAAAGCATGCTCACAAGAAACCCAGCAATAGCTCCAGGCAGCCACAAATGAAAAATCAGGGTCCAACCACAAAGAATAGATTCGAATCTCTGTCGCGAAACGAGGAGGACCATCCTTTGCCCTCTGCAGATGCCTCGGCTCCCCCCTCCTCATCCTCCCTCAATCCGCCTTTTGCGTCCTCATCCAAACAACCCCCCCCTCCCCCTCTTAGTACTCCAACCCTTCATTCGACTGGAAACTCTGAGTTGGAAGGGAAAGAGAAGGATATGGACATTGATGGAAAATCAGAGCACCCACAGAGCTCAGAGACAATACATGATGGAAGTAACCAAGTGAAACGAATGGAAGAAGAACCAGAGAGCATCGACATGCAGGGACTGGACATCATAGATCTAGAACTCGCTTGCAGTAAACAGGCTTTCAACAGCATTCCAGAGGAGCAGCTCAACAGGTTGGAAATGGTCATCTCCAGAGCCTACCACCAAAATCAATTAGGCATATAGCCAGGAAGCCATTGGGACAGCTTCCAACTCCCAAAAGAATCCAAGAAAAGAGGAAGGAAAACAGATCTCCAGCGAACGATTGAGATAGGGAAAATATTGGTAGACTCGGGCAGGTATGCTAAACTGACGAGGTACTACAAACCCTCCATCAATAGTTAACTATGAAGCTAGTCTCATGGAATGTACGTGGGCTCAACAGCCCCAGCAAACTTAGAATGTTAAAAAACATGATTAGAATGGAAAAACCTCAAATTTGTTTTCTGCAAGAAACCAAATGCAATAGCTCCACCATAGATAACATTTTTGCAAAAGCCTGGCCAGGGAGTCAAACGGCAGCGGTGGATGCCTTTGGAGCTTCGGGAGGGCTAGTTATTGCCTGGAATACACAAGCGATAGCTCTCTCGGATCTGCATGCTTCCCACTATTTCATCCAGGCAGCCTTTCATATGATAGGGACAAATATCCATGGCCATCTCACAAATGTGTACTTTCCGCAGGACTCAGGGAGTAAGGTAGCCCTTCTGAACACTCTAGAGGCCTTGAATAATAACAGAAGGCACCCTCTATGGATAACAGGGGGGGATTTCAACATAATCACCAAACTAGAGGAGAAGATTGGAGGCCGCAACAGACTGGATCCTGAAAGCTCTCTCTTCCGGGACTTCATTCAGCACTCCTCTCTCATAGACATGCCTTTTGGAAATGGAACCTTCACCTGGAGCAATCGTAGAGCAGGTAAGCATCAAATCGCCTCCAAATTGGATCGCTTCCTCATCTCAGACAACGCAGTTCACCTAGGAGGAGACCTCTCAGCAGCTATTCTTCTTCACACTGGTTCGGATCACTGGCCGATTGCCCTTCAATGGCAAAGACCCGGCAATCCTACTAGAAGACCCTTCCGCTTCGAAGAATTCTGGCTTACGCATCCCACATTCAAAGACATGGTTAAAAATACCTGGATCGCCTTCATCCCTCCCGAAGGATCTAAGATGTTTCAGCTCCAACAAAAGCTCAGATTTCTAAAGGGGAAGTTAAAACAGTGGAACAGAGAGACCTTTGGTAACATCTTTACAGCTCAACAAGAACTAAACAAGGAGCTGGTCGCTCTCCAACAAAAAATAATAACAGAGGGGCACACTGAAGCAACGCTAGAACAGGAGCGAAACATCCACAGTAAATTGGAAGAAAGGCGGAAACAGGAGGAAACATACTGGAAACAAAAATCCAGAATAATATGGCTGAAAGACGGGGAACGAAACACCAAATTCTTCCACAGAACCACTGTTCAGCGAAGAATGCACAACAGCATCCCCTTCATTCAATCTCAAGAAGGAGCCAGAATAGAGGATCACGAGAAAATCGAAGAGGAATTCCTTAATCACTTTGCTCAAGTCCACACAGAGCCTGAAGGAGAGAAGCGCCTGGCCATAGAGAGAATAACCAAAAATGTGCCAAAGATTATCATGGAGGAGCATAATGAGCTTCTTCTCCGCCCCATCTTAATGCAGGAGGTGGACGAAGCAATGTCTCAGCTAAAGGAAGGTAAAGCACCGGGGCCAGACGGTTTCACCACTACTTTCTTCCATACCTTCTGGGATCTGATAAAATATGAGGTTTGGCAAATAGTAGAAGAATCAAGATCCCTCCATTGGCTGCTCCCATCGCTCAACGCAACTTTCATAGCGCTCATCCCAAAGGAGGAAGGCTCCATCACCCCTGACAAATATAGACCTATAGCACTTTGCAACGTCATCTACAAGGTTATCTCTAAAGTGATTGCGAATCGGCTCAAGCCTCTCCTACCCATGCTCATTTCCCCGGAACAGTAAGGATATGTGGAAGGACGGCAAATCATGGATGGTATTCTTCTCACGCATGAGATAATCCACTCCCTCAAATCCTCAAAGCAGGCAAGTATGCTTCTTAAACTGGACCTCTCTAAGGCTTTTGATAAACTAAGTTGGAGTTACATTCAGCACATGCTCATTGCCTTTGGTTTTAGCTCAATGTGGGTTCGATGGATTATGAGCCTAGTCACCTCTACTCAATTCTCCATCCTTATCAATGGAATTCCCTCTCGACCCTTTAAACCATCTAGAGGCATTCGGCAGGGTGACCCCCTCTCTCCCTTTCTCTTTGTCCTAATGGCTGAAGGGCTGGGGCGACACATAAAAAATGCGCTTCTCACGCATCAGCTCAAAGGCCTCTCAGTCCATAACACCCCCGCCAACTCCCATCAGCAGTTTGTCGACAACACTATGCTCTTCGGCTACCCTTCAGTCCAAGAAGCCTCTCGATTCAAAGCCTTGCTTAATGACTTCTCCGAAGCCTCGGGCACCAATGTCAACTGCACTAACTCTCAGATCTTCTTCTTTCACACCCCGCTCGCGGTCAAGACAGTGGTGACCCGCATCTTAGGATTCCCCTCTGCAGCCCTCCCATCCAAGTACCTGGGTGGGCCGCTCACTGCTTCAGCCATAAAGCACTCCACCTGGTAATCTCTTCTGGAAAAGCTTGAATCCCGCCTAAACCTATGGACTCACAAAACCTTAAATCTTGTCAGTCGTGTTGTGCTCATAAAATCTGTCTTGCAGGCGATGCCGCTCTACATATTCTCCACCTTAGCAGCGCCGAAATGGGTTCTTAAAAAAATAAGAAACCTTCAACGATGCTTCCTATGGGGAGGCTCGGCTACCAATCGTAAATGGGCCCTAGTCAAATGGACCACTATTTGTACACCCAAAGACAAAGTTGGGCTTGGTCTGCGAGACCCCGAGCACAGTAACACCATCATGGGGGCCAAAATTTGGTGGCAATGGGTCACTAATCCAGAAAAACCATGGGCCAAACTCTGGACAGCCAAATATGCCAACAATAGACCTCAGGAGGAACTCATCAGGTTCACCCCCATCGACAAGGGCTCGCTAATGTGGAATGCTGCCAAACAACACTACCAACTTATCCAAAAGCACAGCTTCTGGGAGGTAAAGAATGGCAGCTCAGCTCGCTTCTGGACAGACACGTGGAATCAAATGCCTAAGCTCAACAACATCTTATTCCCAGAACCAGCTCGTATCAGGCAGGAGCAACAGACGGACACGGTTCAACAATACTGGCTACAGGAGGAGAAGCATGGCTTCAGGAAATGGAAACAGGGCAATCAGCTAATTCACAATACAGATATTTAAGATGCCGAGCAGCTAGAATTGGAACTAAGGAAAAGAAACATCAGATACAAGGAAGGCAATGACATCCTTAGATGGGGATATCTACCTAAAGGAACTTACTCTCCTTCAGAAGCATACAGAATAATAAACATCAATACAACTCCTTCTGACACCATCTGGCGCAAAATATGGTCGTTCGACTCCTGGCCTAAAATCTCACACTTCTTATGGCTGGTCGGACATAAAAGGATCCTTACTTGGGACAAACTAAGAAGAAGAAATTTCCAAGGCCCTTCCTACTGTCATAATTGTAAAAGCAGTGAGGAAACCCTTTAGCATCTCCTGGATGACTGTCCCCTAGCCAATCAGCCGTGGGAAAAAGCGAGCTTCAGATGTCAAAGACGATGCAGGCAGGGGAACAACATAATCAACTCCTTAAAGCAGTGGCCCCAGCGACCATACAAAAGTGAACTCCTTAATCGGCTATGGCACCTCATCCCGGGTCTAATTCTCTGGAGCGTCTGGAAGGAAAGAAACAAACGAATCTTCAAAAACCAATGCTCCCAACCTGAGGACATTTGGAAAAGGCTATGTAGGAATCTTCACGAAACTCTGATGCTCCGTACATGGTCGCAGGAGGATCTCCCCTCACAAGCTGACGAGCAAAGCATCTTAAACAACTGGCAACTGGATCTTCCACCGAAATCTCAGAATCATGATCGGACCAAAAAAAACAGCAGTATCAAAACTTGCAAATGGCAGGCTCCCCCATTGAATTCCTACAAGCTCAACTTTGACGGTGCCTCCAAAGGCAATCCTGGAGCAGCAGGCTATGGCGAAATCATAAGGAATCATGAAGGCTCCCCCTTACAGATTTATTTTGGAAACATAGGTTGGGACACCAACAACTCAGCTGAGTTGGAAGGTCTCTGGCAAGGTCTCAATCTCACTTGGCATCTCAACCTTCAGCCCCTTGTTGTGGAAGGAGACTCCCAAATCCTCATTCACATGGCAAAGCGCCTTCAAAATGGATCTCAAGCAACTAAAATTGCCACCAGCTGGAGACTTGAAGCCCGGTTGAAAGAAATTGAACACTTGCTCCGCAGTAACAGGGTCATCTCCTTCATGCACACAAAAAGGGAAGGCAACAAGGTTGCTGACTTCCTAGCCAACATAGGAGTTGAAAATACCAGTACCCTAAACACTGGGAATACCAGTATTATCTCTAACCTCAATCAGGCTCAAGAATGCGACAGTCTGATCCAAAGTGAGGTAGCAGCCCCGGATGCGGGTGATGAGACAGGTGAAGGTGAGGAGCCACATGGACGACATGGGCTGCCTCGTGTCTCAGCAGAACATTAATGAACCCTTCTGCCGCCATGGAAAGACGCTTCAAGAAGGGCGACAGGCATTCAATGCCACTTATAGCTCCAAAGCTCGAAGGCAACTTGCGATTATGGCGTACAAGCGCCAAGGGAAAGGCAGGCAGAGTCTTAAGGCAGAGGAGCCGAACCATGGACGTCAATTGGCAGGCTGTTGCTTTGTCCTTCGGGTTTATCTACCTGTGGGCAGAGCTAGCGAGCCAACTACTGATAATTGTTTGCGTTCTCCTCAGAGGGGACTCAGAATCACAGAGCGCTCCCACCTCACTGCTCCTGCCTTCTTCTCAGCTCTTGCAGCTTCTGCAATTATGTATCGCAGGAGAGGTCCAGCCCGCGGCAGACCGACTCGCCCTCCAGCAGACCGTCCTCGAGTGCAATGCTGCCGTTGTAGGTGCCACAGGGGTATTCAAGCCGCCCCCTTACAGGCAAGCTAATATTTGTATTCTAATGAGCCCAACGCCGAGCCGGCCCCTGCGCCTGCCTTTGGATCCACCATTTTCTCCTTCCGCTGCTCGCAGGATCACCCATGCATCAATGCACATGTCTCAGTCCTTTTCCTTGAGGAAAATCAGGGCGATGCGGGAGACGCGAGCAGAGGGGAGAGATCTCCAGGGGGCAGTTGGAGTGCGGAAGCAAGGCCACCTATGGAGGAACCTGGTCAAGCCTCCAAAAGCCCTCCAGCTCAGGAAGCAGCGACCTCGAAGGCGGAAGTGGAAGAGGATTGGGACACTTTGCGCGAACAGTATGGATGGTGTGAAGTGGTGGAGGAAAAACCTCCAGAGTAGCCAGTTGCTGATCAACTTCCTCTGCGCGCGGCAGTGGTATGGGTATGCTGGAGTCCTCCTTGGTTTTGAGCATAATCATAACTCTGTTTTTCGTTTTTTTCTGGCCTATTTCAACTCTAATTATACAATGGCCAAGTTAGTCGAACCCAGCCAGGGATTTTGTGGTTTGTCCTCACGGGCAGTCACAGTAATTGGTCACGCCCCTGCGTGGGCTTTCTCGGTCTTTGGTCAAGCCCCTGCGTGGGTTGAGTCAGCTAGTTTTTCGCCCCTGCGTGGGTTGTGTCAGCAAGTTTCAGTCCATTTCAATTTTGGTTGATGGCTCCAGACCCCTTTTGGGTATATTCACTACGCCCCTGCGCGGGTTGACTCAGTTAATTTTCTACCCCCTATATGTTTGGGGAGATGTCTGGTAGAAGACTCCATGGCCTTTTTGGGTCTCTTCTGAAAGCCCACTGTCCCTCGGCTGGACCTGGGTGCTCTGTTTTCTTGTCTGTAATTTGCTTCTTGTACATAATATAAATAGTTAGTTTTACAGAGAAAAAAAAAAATTGTTTGGTGTTATTATTAATACTTCTTCCCATTCCATCAATAATGTATCTCCTAAACAAACATTTTTCTTACAACACCAAATAGTTGGAGGCCAATTGTAACAGCTTGATATGTAGCATCACTGCTTCCACTAGCAACCCAAATTCATGATTTTCCTGAAGGGTGTTTGAAACATTTGCCTAGATTTTATGGACAAGCAGGGCCATCTACAAAAGATCATTTGGTTGCATTTCTTGATTTTGTAGACAATATGAACATTGAACATGAGGGTTTTTATACAAGACTACCTGTTCAATCATTAGAGGGAAATGTCAGGATATGGTTTAGACAATTACAAGAAAATTCTATAAATGCATGGGCTGAATTAACCAACATCTTCAAGAATCAATGAATAATTAAAAATGATCTTGTTTACTATTTAACAGAATTTTAATATTTGAGAAGAAACCTTGGTGAACATGTTGTAGACTTTATCAAAAGATTTAATAAGATTTACAATAATATGCCACCAAGTTGTAAACCACCAGTCACTAGAGCTAAAGTTATATTTTCTAAAGCATTTGATGATGATTTTGTTGTAATGCTTAGAGAGAGAAAATCTAAAACTTTAGCAGACATGCAAACTAATGCAATTGTGGTGGAATCTAATAGGGCAACATCTAGTAAATTGAAAGGAAAGGCAGGAAAAGTTGAAAGAAAAATGAAAGCTAGAGAGGAAAGTACTTCATCATCAAAGAATAAATATGAAAAACACAAAATTGATGAAATAACTTCTTTATTAAGAAATTTGTCTAATTGGATTTCAAAAATGGAAAATCAGTCCAGATTAACCCAACAGGTTGCAAATAGACCTCCAATTCAATATAGTAGACCTTTCCACCCTCAAATTTTGCAAAGACCAAATATTGAATGTCAAATTCAACCTCCATTAATGATTGATGATCAAGACCCTAAATAAGTTGTCCCTATTGTTACAAATGCTATCAATTATTTTGATGATCCATCATCTCAAAATTTTATTGTTCTAATCATTCAGGATCAACCTTTATCTCAAAATTAAGAGTCCTCCATGTTTCTAAATATCAAGCTTTTTTTGAGTTTCTCATTGCTGAAATGAATACAAGATATGACCTAAGACCTAGACAAGGTCCTAGTAGACCTGTAAAAAAGGTTACCTTTAATAAGCCTCAAGTGAAAACTGCTGAAACGCCATCTTTCCAACCTCAAAATCAGTCACAAGAACAATCTTCTATAGAAAAACTTGTTCCAACTATTTTTAAAGTTAAAAGAGAATTAGAAAGGGTAGAATTTCTTATTCCCTTATCTAAACTTTCCAGAAATCTAGGTTATAAACACCAAGTCTCCAAATGGATATAATCTTCAAGTGTAGATGCTGAAGGTGATGTCATTATCCTAGAGGATGAGAAACCTTCAGTTGTTTTTGGGCCTAGGTTAGACATGATTGATGAAAGTGTGCCACCTTTCTATGTTACATTAAAAGTTCATGATTTTCTTGTGTACAAGTGTATGCTAGATTCTGGTGCTTCCCATAAACTTATGCCTAAAGTTATCATGGACCAACTTCAGTTGCAAATTACCAAGCCCTATCACGATCTATACACATTTGATTGAAAGAAAGTACCTTGCTTGGGATTAATCAGAGATTTAGTTGTTACACTTGCTCAAATCCTTGTGAAAAGCATAGTATTAGATATAGTTGTTCAAACATTCCCCCAAAATTTGGCATGTTGTTGTAAAGATATTGTTGTGCTAAGCTTGGAGGAAGCATGCAGATGGATATAACCTATGTACAATCTCAGTTTAAGGAGGTGAATATTTAAGGTTGTAAAAATAAGTGAGATTCATAAATAATATATGTAAAGCTAATCAAACAATAAATCATCCTATATATGTTATTGATCAATATTTTGGATTTTTTACTCTGGTTGCAAGTAATCTCTCAAATCCTAAACCCAGAATTGAAGATATTGTCAATATACCTCAATTTTCTGATAGTGATATTTGGAAAATGTATTTTGATGGAGCATTTTCTAAGGATGGAGTTGGCACAGGATGTTATGAAACCAACTCACAAAAATATAGAAAAGATATATCAACGACTTAAAACTCAGTCTCTTTGAGGAGGCAACCTCCTTTACATTACACAAATGAACAATTCTTGGATGATACAAATGACAAGACCTCCTTTCTATATATAGGAGTCTAAGGGGTCATAATATAATGAGAGCCGACATAACAATAATAATGTAAGGGCACAACAATACCAATAGTGGTCTTCTATGGGGCACAATAATAACAATGTGGGGACTACATGGGCACAATGCTATAATAAGGGGGTTTGAACTAATAAAAATAAGGGGTTACACTAGTAGTGTAGGGACCTAATATGCCCCTCTTCGTCAAAAAGTGTTGTACTCAACACTTGAGTAGTTCTGGATGCTTCTGTATAAAATTCTCATCCTCCCATGTGGAATCTTCAGTGAGTAAGTTCTTACACTTAATGAGATACTCTGAAATTGATCGATTTCGTAGCTTTCGGGTTCTTTTTTCCATGACTGCTTTAGGCTCCAATATGATTTTTCCTTCCTCGTCAAGTTCCGACAATATTGTTTGAACTGGGAGCTTCTCACCTATAACCTTCTTTAAGAATGAAACATGGAAAACTGGGTGCACTCGGGAAGATGTAGGAAGCTCTAATTTGTATTCCATAGCACCAATCTTTTGTAACACCTTGTACGGACCATAATACTTTGGCAATAGTTTATCATCCTTATTAGCTTGCTTAAGGGACATTTTTTTGTATGGTTGTAGTCATAGAAATATCTAGTCACCTATAACAAAACTTCTTTCGCTGCAATGTTGATCTGCATGTTGTTTCATTCTATTCTGAGCCAAAGTGAGGTTATCCTTTCAGAGTTTGAGAACACGTTGTTGATGCTTGATGTGATCCTCCACTGCTTGAACCTTAGAATTATATTTTAAAGATGATGTGATGGACAGTGGACGATATCCATAAAGTGCCATAAATGGGGTCATTTTTGTTGCAGTATGGAAGGAAGTGTTATACCACCATTCAGCTAGAGGAAACCACTTGACCCAATGTATCTTTTTATCAGATACAAAGCAATGAAGATATCCTTCCAAAAATTTTCTCACTATCACAATTTGCCCCTCAATATTAGGATGATAAGATGAGCTATGAGCTAACTGAGTACCCAAATATTCCACCTCTTGTACTCCAAAGAAACAATTGGAGCATTTTGCATATAATTGTTTCTCCTCCAATAGTTTGAGCACCCTGTCAACATGTTGAACATGATCCTTCCAAGACTTGATCTAGAGTAGTATATTATCAAAAAATACTAACACAAATTTTCTAAGGGTTTGAAAATGGAATTCATCAAACCTTGAAATGTAGAAGGTGCATTGGTAAGGCCAAAAGGCAGGACCAAAAATTCATAATGACCCTCATGAGTTATAAATGTTGTTTTTGGAATGTATTCAATATTCATTCTGATTTGACGATATCCTGAACAAAGATCCAACTTGATGAAGTAAATTGCTCCATGTAATTCATCAAATAATTCATCAATGATAGGAATAAAAAATGTATCTTTAATAGTAAGCTTGTTGAGTTCCCTATAATCAGGACACATGTGCCCTGATCCATCCTTCTTGTGTACCAATACCACTGGAGTAGAGAAATAACTTTGACTAGGTTGAATTATACCAACCTCTAACATTTCTACAACCATACGTTCAATTTCACTTTTTTGGGCATATGGATATTTATAAGGCTTGATGTTTGGGGGAACACTTCCTGGAATCAAATGAATAGCATGATAATGATCATGAATAGGTGGGAGGCCTCTGGGAGTCTCAAATACCTTTGAATGATTGTCCAGAACTTTTTGGAGATATGGAGAAATAAATGATTTCGATGAGGGTACCTCTAGCGAACATAATTGTGCAATTTCGCCCTGTTGTTCTTTCTTTAGAATCTTTGTCATCCTATTAGAGTTGATTATTTTCCCAGTTTCCCTACGATACCCCTTAATTCAACCTCCTTTCCTTCCCAAAAAAATTTCAAGAAAAGTTCTTGAAAATTAAAAGCTACTGTACCCAAAGATTGTAGCCATTGAGCTCCTAGTACAACATCCGCACCACCCAATGGAATGGAAAGAATTGGACTATTCAAGACATATTTTACCATGGATAGCTTGATATTATGGCACTTTCCATAGAAATTTATGGTTCCTCCATTTGCAGCCATTACTTGATACACTGGTTTTGGATATAGGAAGCAATTCAATTCCTTGGCTATCTTACAATGAATAAAATTATGGGTACTACCTGAATCAATTAACACTGTTACCTTTTCCTTCTTGATATGCCCTTTTATCTTGAGAGTTTGAGGAGTGGTAATTCCTGTCAATGCATTACAAGATATGGTCAGATTCATTTCTTCTTTCTCTGGGATTGGTTCCTAGTGTATATCCTCTTCTTTTGACGTTTCTTGTTCCTTTCTTGCTCCTCTTCCCCATATATGTAAATTAATTTCTTCTTAGCACACTTATGACCTTTAGTGTATTTTCTATCACAATTGTAACAAAGCCCTTTTTCTCTTTTTTCTTCCAATTCTTGTGGTCACAACCTTGTAGGTGGTGAAAGGCTAGGAGAAACAACACTTCCATCTTTATAGTTGTGAGTGGTAGGCTTCCTTGTTTCCATAATTTTTCTTTCATTTTTTCTTGCCAACCTATATGCCTTCTCAAATGAATGAGGTTCTCAAAGGCAAACCTTATGTTGAATGTTATCCTTTAAAGTCCCTATGAAGAAATCAATCCTCTGCTTCTTTGGAATATCATTTAACTTTATATTCAATTTTTAGAAGTCCTCAATGTGCTCTGCCATTGAACCCTTTTGTTTGATATTTATCAATTGTCTAAATAAGGTGTTTCTCTGTGTATCCTCATAATGTGCTATCATTTCCTCCATGAAAATTGAACAGGTGACAAGTGGTTTACGAGAATAAAGCCCTTTATACCATAAAAATTGATTCGGTTCTAAATATAAAGATGCAATATGTACCTTTTGTAACAATCGCACATCATGTAGATCGAAATATTTCTCCATCTATAGTATCCATGTTATGGGATCCTTGCCATCAAACTTCCTCATATCGACCTTTGAAATATGGTGGGTCTTTTCATCATTAGGAGGCCTTTCTTGTAGCAGCTTTGTCCCACCTTCCTTCAAACATTCCATGTATTTCTTCAAAGTTTCCATGCCTTTCTTCAAACCTGCCTCTCTACCATCGATATTAGCTTCCATGGTACATATAAAACTATTTATCTTAGCTTACATCGCATTCTTCAAATCCTCCATCCAATTTTTCTTACTAGGTGTTTCTATTTTCTTGATTCGAATCATTCTTTTTCTTGCTTTTAGCAGCTCTATATTGAGTCTACTGTATCTCTCAAATTTCAGATCTCCAAGGTCTGAAATTTTGACCTGCAGTAGCCCTCTACATCCTCTTTCCAATGCCACCAGTCTGATCAAAATTGGATTCTCCAAGAAAGAGTTATGCCCAATCTCCCAAGATTACCTTCTTATATACTTTTTTAGTAGAGCGAACTTGTACGAAGTGCCATGTGTTTCCTTTTCAAACTTCATACCTAAAACTAATAAACAAAAAAGTACACTCCGCCCTCTTTCTATTGGTTTTTACGAAATTTCAATCTGATGCTTAGAGGGAAAGTTATGAGGAGTTTCCCCAGGTCAGCTGTTTGGGATGTAATTCGGGAGCCTGCAAACACCCTAAATGTTTTAGATTGTATCTCTGAAAATATAGCAAAACAAGATCTAAAATTTAGACCCAAACTTCACCACGATTTCAGCTCTAATGGGTTTTACTTTTAGATTCCTAACCTCCGTGGAAAAACAATTATATCGAAAATTCCACGATGACCTGTTTGAGATGGAATTCTGGAGCTTGAAAAAACCCTAACTTCCTTATATCAAATCTCCAAAAATATAGTGAGACTAGATATGAAATTCAGACCCGAGGTTCAGAACGATTGTGGCTCAAATGGGTTTTTTCTTAGCTTCTGAAACATTCATAGAAAAAAGTTATATTGAAAATGCCATGATGACCTGTTTGGAGCAGCGAAACCCTAGAATCCAAAGCTCTGATACCAAATGTTATGAAACCAACTCACAAAAAGATAGAAAAGATACATCAATGAATTAAAAGTCAACCTCATTAAGGGGCGAACCTCCTTTACATTACACAAATGAACAATTCTTGGATGATGCAAATGAAAAGGACTCCTTTCTATATATAGGACTTTAAGGGGTCATAATATAATGAGAGCTGACATAACAATAATAATGTAAGGGAATAACAATAAAAATAGTGGGCTTGTATGGGGCACAATAATAATAATGTGGGGATTACATGGGCACAACAATATAATAAGGGGGTTGCACTAATAAAAATAAGGGGTTACACTAGTAGTATAGGGACCTAACACATGAAGTGTACTCATTTCACCTGAAAAGATAAACATTACCCAATCCTTCAAATTGGATTTTGAAGTCACAAATAATGTAGAAGAAAATGAGGCCTTAATTTTAGGATTGGAACTAGCTAAAAGTTTGAAAGTACAAAACCTAGCAGGATATGGTGATTCAAAATTAATTGAAAAACAGATTAGAAATCTCTGTCAAACAAAATATCCTAGACTCAGAGCTTATAGGAATGAAGTATGGGAGTATGTGGAAAACTATTTTCAAGCTTTTAATATTTCAAAAATTCCTAGAGAAGATAATATCAATGAAGATTCCTTGGTAGTTTTTGCAAGTTCTTTTAAAATCCTTGATCCTTTGAAATTACATTATCATATTGAAGTAAAGTATAGACCTTCCATTCCAGATAGTTTAAGATTGGAAAGTCTTTGAAGACGATGATAAGTTGAAGAATTTCTTATAGGCTATTGATGAGTTTTCTGGTTTACATGTTGAAGAAGAAAACAATGATGAAATGAACTCAAATGATGGTGACTTAGTTTTGAACTTTAAATTGAAAATTGTTGATCATAACATCATTCCATTATTAAATAATTATATTCCAAAGGGATTAGTTCATCTTGAAAAAAATGTTTGATCAAAACGATGTGTCAAAATCTTCATTGTTAAATTCACAACAGGAAGATATACATGACTGTCACTATTGGTACTATAGAAGAAATCATAAATATTAAAATCTCAGCTAGTCTGTCTCAGGACATAAAAGAAAAATATGTCAGTTTGTTTAAGAAATACATAGATGTATTTGCATGGTCATATGAAGAATTGAAAGCCAATGACACAAATATTATTGAGCACAAGATTCCTCTGAAATAGCGAGCTAAGCCATTTCAACAGAAATTAAGAAGGATTAACCTAGTCTTACTCCCTATTATTGAGAAAGAAGTAAGAAAGTTGTTGGATGCCAAAATAATTGTTCCCTTAAGATATTCTGAATGGATAGCTAACCTAGTCCTTATTAGGAAGAAAACTTGAGAAATAAGACTGTGTGTTGATTTTAGAAACTTGAACTCTCCTGAAAGATAATTATCCATTACCAAAAACAAATCAGTTTCTTCAAAGAGTATCAGGTTCTGATAGGATTTCAATGTTGGATGGTTTTTATGGATTCAACCAGATTTTGATTAGTCAAGAAGATAGAGAAAAGACAACATTCAAAACTCTATGGGGTAATTTCATGTATGCCACGATGCCATTTTGTCTAATCAATGTTGGAGCAACATTTCAAAGTGAAATGGATCTGGCATTTGTTGGTAAGGTAAATAAATTCATATGATGATTTGACTGTATTTTCTGACTTTGATGTTAAACACATCAAACACTGGAGGAAAGTTTTGAGAGATGTAGAGAATTTGGGATTTCTCTTAATCCTAAAAATTCACTCCTTGCGATGAGATAAGGAAGATTGTTGGGACACATTATTTCAAAAGGAGTTATAATTGATCCTAAAAGATTTTCAACAAATCATGTAATTAGTTTACCTAAAAATAAGAAAGAAATTAATTCATTCTTAGGGAAGATAAATTTTTTAAGGAGGTTAATACCTAATTATGTTGAAATTGTTAAAGACATTATTGATATGCTTAAGAAATATAATGAATTTAAATGGAATATCCAAGCTAGATACTCTTTCTCACATATCAAGAAGGAAATTTCAGAATCTCCAGTGCTTTCCAACCCTGATTATTCAAAACTTTTTAGTATTTTCTCCTTCGCCTTAGATACTACCATAATAGTAATTTTATTGCAGAGAAATGATGATCAACATGAGAATCCAATTGCTTTATTTAGTAAAGTTATTAGAGATGTTGAACTAAAATATGACATCATAGAAAAACAAGTTTATGCCTTGGTACAAGTTTTGAAAACGTTTAGGATTTATGTTTTACATTCTCCTATAATTTCTTATGTGCCTAACAATGCAGTAAAGATAATGTTGACTCTGTAGGTTTTAACCCCGTACAGAAATTACCTGCATACGAATTCTAAATCACAGGAAAAATAAAAATGCGAGAGCATAACACATAAAACACATATACACAGAGATTTCCCACTGGATCTCAAAACCGAGACTACCAGCTTGAATTTTTTCATTATGTTCCTTTCAATGTTACAATACATATTTATACATGCCGAAGCATCCAATACCATGGACCGAAAAACCATCA
>APFE031093012.1:42503-61750 GCA_000404065.3 Pinus taeda
GGGTCCGCCCAACCTAACATAGGGTCCAAAACCAAAATTTTCCGGGGCGCTGCCCCGATCCCCATAAAGTGGGGTTATGGGTACCCCTCAAACCCCCTATTAACTATGTGGAAAGAATATAACACAACCCAACATACTCAACATGATACAGATGGAAAGAGGGGAAGATGGATTGCTAAGATGAATTTGGTTTAGATATTAGATCTACAAAGTTGGTGAAAGGACAGGGTTTAGCTAAGTCGTTGGCAGAATCAAACTGCAAAATACTTGGTATTAATTCCATAATGCAGATTTCATGTGAGAAGAATCCACAAGAACCTTCTCATTTTTCAAGTGAGAATAATCCACAAGAACCTTCTCATATTTTAGGTGAGAAGAATCCACAAGAACCTTTTTAGTTTTTAGGAGAGAAGAATCCACAAGAACCTTCTTCTAGTGCAATTCCTATACCTCTTCCTTTACACATCGATGAAAAGTTTTTACTATCAAATTGGTACAAAGATATAGTTCATTTTCAACATGAATTTGAGTACCCTCTTGAATTCACAAAGAATCAATGTAGATCCCTCAGACTCAAGGCCATGAAGTGCTGCATAGTAAATGTAAACTTGTATTGGAAGGATCCCTTAAATATCCTTTTACTATGTTTGAATGAAAGTGAAACAGATGGGTAATTGAGCAGTTTCATGAAGGAGTTTGTGGAGGACATTATGCTTGGAAGAAAAATGCATATAAAATAATAAGAGTAGGCTTTTATTGTCTGAAATTGTTTGACAGGTTGGAGCAAAGGTGAGAAGTTGATTCCCTTGTCAAATATTTGTTGGAAAACAGAGGTTAGCAACACTTCCCCTTGTTCTGGTTTCAATGGAAGATCCTTTGTTATAATGGGGATTAGATTTCATTGGTGAAATAGTTATTGCTTCCAGTAATCAATACAAATGGATATTAACAGTCATTGATTACTTCACAAAGTGGGTAGAAGCAATTCCTGTTAAGAATGCAACTCACACAGTGGTGATAAAATTCACTGAAGAAAACATTTCTTCTAGATTTGGTTGTCCAAGACAAATAGTCACAGATAGTGCTCAAGATTTCAGTAGCATTAAGATGATATAATTTTGTCAAAAATATCATATTACTTTACATCACTCTACACCTTATAATCCACAAGGAAATGAGATGGTAGAATCATCAAATAAAAGTATGATTAAAGCCATCAAGAAGGTGTTATCAAATCATAAAAGGAACTGGGATAGTCATCTCAAATATATAGTATGGGAAAACAAGGTTTCACCTAAAAGGTCTACTGGTAAATATCCTTTTCAACTTGTTTATGGAATAAAAGCTATCTTCCCTACACTTAGAATTTTTAGTCATGAAGTTTTTGCAGGAGTCATATGAAGATGAAGATGATTTTTCAAGAAGGATAAGTCAAATTATTGATATAAATCAATATAGAGATGAAGTTCAGCATAAAATTCGACAATATCAAGACATGATGGAAAGCTTGTTTGATAGAAAAGCTAGAGAAGGAGATTTCAGACAAGGATATTTAGTTCTCGAATTGGATGAAAGAAGAGAAGAAAAGGCAAGCATGGAAAATTTGATAACTATGGTTAATACCTTTTATCATTGTAGAAGAAAAATGCAATAATACATTCATCCTGTGCTATCTGGAAGGAGAATATTTCTCATTGCCAGTCAATGAGCAATATCTCAAGCATTATATCTAGTATTGACTGTTTTTAGCATCGTCATTGTGTGTGTGTGTATTATATATATATATTATTATATTATATATATATATATATTATATATTATATATATTAATTCCAGAGAAAGTGTGATTTTCACAACAAAGACTCCACATCCTGAGGAGAAGGCACATGGATCTGCAAGTTCTCTGCATCCCGCGAGTGGAAGTAGTCCCTAGATGGATTTGGTGTTGTAACTTATTTGTACCCTTTTGAATAGTTTGCAAGTTTCTTTTTATTGTAAAAGAAAAAGAAAAGAAATGAAAAATAAAAATCAAAGAGAAAAAGAAAGAAAAACAAAAAGAAAAACAAAAAGAGAAAAATATTTGTATTTAGAAAATAAGCACGCACATTTAAATGTCAATATGTTGTATAATTTTATTTGACAAATATATCTATTTTTTTCAAATAATATTGTAAATAAATGTTGATTTGACTGTTTCCCACTGAAGATTGAAAGTTCATGCAACGTCCGATGGTTACGATGGCACGCGCTCTCATCAATGACATCTGATGAATTGTGGGACCCCACCCCCCCACACACACACACATTCCCGACAGCTAATGGGGGAGGGGGGTTCGCAAAATGGTTTCCCCCGATCCTAGTTTGGATATGTGTCCGCTCCTCATACATTGCGAGACCGCCCCCCCACTTGAAACCACATACCACTATCACCTCTTCTCCCGCAAACCACTTATCCTCCCTGCCATTCTCACCCTTTGACAACCTTCTGCTATGTTTATCCGTGACTATCTCTCCTGCTAGATTTATGATACGATTGTTACCTCATTTATTAGTCCCACCAAAGTTCAAATATATTAAATATTCCACACCATTAATGTATAATCCAACAAAAATCCATTATGATTGCGATACTAAAAGTTGTTATCCCAGCCAAAATAGATTCCTTTTCCATCCAAACTGCAACCAGTGCCTCTACAACATTATCAGAGTGAATTCCAGCGGCCAACTGCTACTGATCATCACTCCTCTCTACTAAATTCTAAGTTACCCTAAGTAATTTTTATTTTTGCCAAATCGCCACCGATAAAGGAAAGTCTAAAGTATCTACAGAGAATCCCTTCTTCCTCCTGTCATTAATTTAGATGAATTACCTTGGGTAGACACCCACATCAAGATTACAAAAACCAATCGTGAATTCAACTTGTACAAACTTCACAATTGGGAGTTCCAGAAGTATGAAGACACTAGTGATGAATTCTCTTCCTGGGAATATTTACTTCCTTAGTTATGTTTCCCTTAAACATATCATTTCCCAAAATTTGTCATTTGGTGTGGAGCAGGATACCTTCCAAGTTAGAGAGCTATAATCGCTCAAAATAATGAAATCCTTTTCCCCATAACCTATGAATCCATTTGCAAGCCTTGCAAATAAAACCACCAGAATCTCTTTGCCCTTTTTCTATTAATGCCCTTATGGAGATTTACCATACACTTTCTTTCTCACAAAGAGCTTATATTTTTGAGTTGTTCTTTCCAGAGAACTCTGAATTACCTAGGACAAACCCACCTTATCCCTCTACAATGTTCCCTGAGCTGTATACGCATGTTATTCCTTAGTTTATTCTCTATTAGTTTATCTGAATGATCAGTGGGTAGATGAGGTTATCTTATGGTTCTTATTAGTCTTTTCTTCTAGTAAAAATCCTTCAGTTATATTCAATTACAGTGAGATTCTATCAGATGCAATTCATGATCACTTCCTAAAGTTCAGTATTGAAGGATCATTCAAGCATCAATCCATTTTGCTTTACTTGTTTTTATATCATTAGTCAGAAAGGTTCGAGTTTCCTGTACATAAATTTGATGCTGAAGGAAAACCATAGTTAGTGATTCATTGGACTTCATTAGTGAGGAAAGACTTGGAATATTTCTCTTTCAATGACTTTGTCAATCAATTTTTGTATATTGAAATTTGTTTGTTAAGTAGTGATGCAGTTCCCACGGTTTCCAAAGAGATCAAAAGGATTCTACACTTGAGCGAGCAGTCTAAAGTTGGAGACTAGTATTTGTACCATAATTTTACAGAGATTAGAATCTATGGTTGCAAGCTTCTACCTTACAAACTACCATTTTTCCTCCCCATGATAATTTTTGCATTAGAATATATTAGACAAATGATGAACATGGATAATGTTCATTTTGTTTCCAGGAAGAAAAAATCTCAATTTAAACTAAAGGCACAGGTTGGCCCATTCATAGTCAACACTAGAGCTGCAGAAAAAGAAGTTAATGATTTGTTAAGTCAGATGAAGTTTAGATTGAGTTTCAACTAGTCATATGATCCATTAGGAGTAATATCATTAATGAGAGTTGGACAAAAGTCTGCACCATATGTCCACATTGCAAAACCTGAGATTGAATAATATGCTGACAAAGAAGAATGGGAAGAGAAAACACTGCAAGAAATTGAAGAACAAGTTTCCAGTTAAACAACATTTGAAACTCCCAGATTGAAAGAAAAGGAATTTAAAAGACAGAGAGAAAGCATATCCCCAATAGGACCAAAGTTTCAAAAGGAAACATTCAAAGTGTTTAAGAGAAGAAAGTCTATAAATGTTGAAGAGGAGTCATCAGAAGTCCAAACTTTTGAAGAACCTACCACAATCATACCTTCAAAAGGGCCTGTATTTTCATTAAAGAAAACATAAGAAACCAATGTGGATTTTACTTCCTCTCGTTGTTCTTTAAGACAACAGAGTATTTTTGCAAAATTTCTAGAGATGAGGAAGAAAAACGAGGCATTAAAAACTTCAACATATGCAAAATTCTGGAAACAATCTTCTAGAACTCAGACTAGGTTACTATTTGCTTTAGATAGTGAAAAAGGACAGTTCTAGCTAGCATTTTTGGAACCAAAGGTCCCTGTGCCTAAGAGCGTTGATTATTATAAGAGATTTGTATTTTCATTTGATACTAAAAAGATACATCCCATATATCAAATTGATCTCCATAAACAGGTAGGAGAAATGATCTATACATCATTGACCAGTTCACCCATGACAACATCCAAGTTACACGCATCTCTGAACAACATCCACTCTCATCTTAATATAAAATATGTCTACTCTAACTAAAGATACCAAAATAAAGGGGCTAGAAGATCTAATTATAAAGTTAGGACTAAATCCTAAAGATGTAAAGGAAACTGAATAAATAATTAAAAGCATAAATGTAGACATTTGGGCACTGAGGAAACAACTAAAGTTACCAACAACTAAACATCCTCAAGCATAGGAAGTGGGACAGTTGGAGAAGGAAAAGAAATATATGCTTTGAATGGTTATGGAACAAAATGTGCAGCTTCAGAAGATGGAGGTAGAAATGGAGAAATTAATTAAAGAAAAAGAACTTCAAATTAATACTGGAGCAGGGACATCTACAACAACAACAATATCAATACCAGAGACATAGTCTACTAGTCAGAATCTAGCAGAACAATTGTCAAAAGCTATGGGAGACTTATCTTTGAAAGACATGAAAATTGAAAAGTTAAGAGCTCATTTGGAGAAGGCCCAAGAAAATAAAATCAAGGTTGAAAATGCATACGTTTCTAAAGTATAAAAAAACTTTAGATTAACTAAACATTTAGAGAAATATATGAATGAGTCAGCCACCTCTCTGACTTTAAAAGAAGTAAGACAAAAAATTTGGGTAGATATTAATTTGTCTTTTTTAGAATTATGGACCTCAATAGAACTTATATTTGAACTAGAACATCTTGTTAATAGAGAAAATGAAGCCATAACATAGATCAAAGACGAATTGGAGGCCACCCGAATTATAAAATTCTTAAAATCCAAAACTAAAGAAGATCTGGAAGAATTAGGGATCGAGCACAGAACTAAAACAATCCTCATAGTCAAGATATTTATGACAAAGAGAAACCTCATGTTACAGCTAGAGAACAAGTGCCAAAGTCTGAAAGTTCAAATAAATAAATTCCATAAAAAATCTCTATTTTACTTAGGAGAGGTCTTTCTCCTTTGACAAATCAGAATAATCACCTCATTTCACAAGAAAGTTACCTGGAAATATTATACAAGATAGCAAATGATAATTCTAAATTTGCTAAGGTAAAAGGAATAATTATTGGTAAAGTTTTCTTAGAAGGTTTGCAAGATGATTTATTTATTGAACATGAAATTTACCACCTATTCTTAACTAAATCGACATTTGAGAAATATACTGGAGTTGATGAACCTTACAAAAAATTCATTAAGTTTTCATGCCCCAGTGAAGAGGAATAGGATAAATTCCTTTAGCTTATCAAATAAGAAAGGTGAATTTCTCAGAAGTAGTTACAGGAAAAAAGGAGTAGAATGCAGGATTTCAACAACTAGTTGCAGTGAAAGAAGGAATAGAAGCAGAATACTAGGAGCATAAAGCATGGAATTAGTTAAAGTTGTAGTCATCAAACAACACCTTCGAATAGTGTGCTAATTAGTCAAAATCAGTTTAGAAAGTCTATTTTTATGTTCTATTTTTGCAAAAAATCCAAATCAGTTTTGGATAATATTGTAGTTTGTAATGAATTTTATTATATTTAGATATTTTTGAATTACACTCTATAAGTATTTAGTAATTTGAAGAAAGAAGGGTTGAACCCTTGTGATGATCCAGTGACACTATTGTACTACTCTAAAATATTTTTGAAGATAATCAAAGGATTTTGATTTCATTCTTAACAACTTATGTGTTCATGTGAATTTTTCTTATCTATTCATTTATGCTTTCCATCATATATTCAAGGTAACATAGGAGTAAGGGCAAGCCTAAGTTAAATATTAAATTCCTTGAAAGCCCGCTGCAAAGTTATCATCTTTGTGGAGATTAACTAATTGAAAAGTTTGTTTAAATTAGTTCCTAAGCATCTTTAAATTGTTGCCTTTTGTCATCTCTTGAATATATTATGTTTCGTTGTAGAATTTTTCTACATGCATCAACTCTATTTAATTAATTAGCTATTCAATATGAATGTTTGATTATTAAATATATTCTCATTTTCTACTTTTACAATCAATTAAAGATTTATACAATTATGATTGAAAATCAACCCTTTGAAACTTCTCAAAAATATTTGGATTTTACAAGTGTTAAAGGTTAATGCATTGGTAATCCAATTCAATTGAAACCCGTACTTAGATTCTTTGGCATAGTTCCCCATCTTAGAACCGTCTACAATGATACAACATCATCTATTCTACCCCATTGTTGAATTCATAAATACCTAAAGAACCAGGAGGAAGCTCAAGAACTTCTTTCGAGAGGGCATTTTCTTCTTCATTTTCTTCTTATAGAATATTATTGTAATTTATCCTCTCAATGATGGAAGCTAGTTGTTGTATTTTCTATAGAATCTGATCTAACCCAATATGTTGGATTGTTTCCCTTCCACTTGCCCAGTCAATGACCAACATGTAATCACCAAGAACTTGAAGCCTTGAAATATTTTTCATCTTAGTAATTTTAAAAAAGAAGACAGGGCCCAATGAATTGTGCCTTGTTGGATCATTTGTTAGGCAAATATTGACAATGTAGGAAATAAGTTTGATAAAAATAAAGGATCACTCCAACGCCGTAGCTGGGAAAATGTCCTTGACTTGATCCATTAAATAAGCCCCAAGGAATATTTTAGTCAAGCTTTGGAATGGGTGGTACACATTGTGGAGTGGTTTTCTATTTAGTATTGTATTTCTTTACAAGGGATATATTTTTTGAAGCATACAACTCAGGGGACATCTCATTATTTTAAAACAGAATGGAGGTGTGAGCTCTCCATATGTAATAAATCATAATGCAAGGTAGAATTTAATAAGAATAGGTAGTTTTGTCTAGAAATCATTGACTTATGATACCTACAATAGAGGTTGGAATCCATCGAGTTGTAGAGATGAATTCTGATTGAATATATGTGTAAACCCAAGTCACAAATGATCAATTAACAAAGGGGTGAAGCATTGTCTCTTCATGTGAATTACATAAAAAACATCTATTGGGACCATGCCATCCAAGAGAGGAGAGGATCTCCCAAGGGATAAATTTGTTATTGATGGCGAACCAAGTTGGAATTTTCAATTTTAGAGGGGTGTTAGCTTTCCATAGCGCCTTCCACCCTGTCATGTTATTCAACAACCTCCCATTTGTTAATAGTAGTAGTCAATATTACATTAATAAATGGGGACCCTTTAAATAAAAAAAATAAAATCCTTCCAAAAAATAAACTTAGCATTTATGTATTTTTATTATTTAATTTTGGAATAAAACAAGATATCAATCAAACCCCTTTTCAAAAGAACTAGTAAATGCTTGCCTTTCTAGCATATTACATGATTAAGCATGATTGGAAGCCTTGCTAACCCACCAAATCTAGTGAAAAGCAATCAAAGGAGGACTTCGTACTAAAACGCTTTGAAACTACTAAGTTTTGTATATAAATTAGGTCCTTACGTATTTCTCATCAAAACTAAGTCTCTCATCGCATATCACTATTCATAGAAGGCATGCCTTAATAAGTTACCTAAAAAACAAGCGAAATGCGAAATTGCGATCACATCATTTCCCTTACCTCATCGCATTTCGAGTAATTAAAAGATCACCACAAACTTACTATTAGTCGAAATTGAGAAATACAATCAAGACTCGGACCCACTCTCGAGATACATTACAAACAAATGTTTAGGTCCGCCGCTTAGTAAAAATGTCTTTACATAGAAAGCCTAAAAAATGAGCTATGCCTTAGAAATAATAACGAGCGGTTCACATCTCACATCTCGCAAAAACATAAGAGACGATAAGAAAAGCAAAAAGGCATAATGCGATCTGCGATATTGCTTCGCAAATCGCAAAATCAACATTATCGCAATTCAAATGCTCACCACCCTAGAAGCTTTCTTCCCGACTTACGATGCATACATTTATGACCATTAAAGCTAAGTGATAACGAAACATTATTGGGAATTTAGTGAAGGTTAATGGCATTTATGTGTGAAAATCCATTCAACGTAATATGATATCTTCTTACTTCGTTCAAATAAAACTCCTTTTTATCATCTTTACAAGTTGTCTGTATTATTCCATTTCACATTCATTATTATCTTTGTATATCCTATAGTTGTTGTTTTTCTCCACTTTCAAGAAAAGTCCACATAACAAATATTTGGGAGCAATGGTGAAGAAAGGCAAGGCAGTCACGTCTAAGAAATCGACAATGACTCCTTTATTTTTGGAAACTACATGTAGCAGAGATGGAGGAACCTCTACATGGGAAACCATGTATAATATATTAGAAGAAGAGGAACCAAGACTTCTGGAAACAAAGATCACAGTTGACAGTCGTGATTCCTTAGATGCCTCCATTTTTGAGACGACATGCTCATTTTTGCATCGCATAGTTGCGCGCCCTAAGATAATCCCTTATATAGATATAGTTAAATGGGTTATTGATGAGGCCGATATCTCAGATAGAGAATTCAGGACTAGAAGCCAAGAGGTTATGGGATATTTTTCGCGAGACAACCTACGGCTTATGTACCACCTACCAGAGCCACAAGTCATCTACAACAAACAGTTTGTTGAGAAGTTTTCCAAAGAGAACGAGGACCCAATAGATTGCACCTGGACATGGTCAAATAATGAGGGCAAAATAAAAAAGGACAAAAACGGTATGTACTCTACTGCATCTATTTCTCCCCCTCATAGTTTTGCAGCGACCATGCTATGTAGGATATTTGGCAAGCCCAATATCACTAAATTTTCCCCAAAATGGCTGCTATTTATAGATGCAGTCGTAAACACGACTATAATGAATTGGGCCCAAATTTTTTCTTATAATTTAGCAAGAACGATAATGGAGTATAGGAGGAAAATAAGTGTCCCTTCGAGGGTTTACCCTCCATTTTTATGAGTGCATATGTGATGGATGCAATCTGTTTTGGTTCAAAATTTCTTGTCATGGGATGGAAGTGGACTATCAAAGATCCACTTCCCATTCATATATACCATAAATACACGTGGGAATCTCAATTTCACCCACATTTTTACAAAATTTGTTGTGGATTTATGCTTCCTATCCATAAACAGATTTACAAAGGAGATGCTCTTAGGTTTTCCAAGGAAGCCAATGTAGATATCCTCCCAGTGGCTAGATGTTTTGGAGAGGAAACATTCACAAATATCAGGGTATTTGGTAGCATTACCTTGCCACATGTCCTCCCATACTATGTTCCAGACAAATTGATGGCGAGAGAGATATCCTATCAAACAACTAGTGAGGGTGGGCTGAGCAAAGGATTAAAGGAAGCAAAAAAGGCCATTTGGCCTACATTCCCTTTGCAGTGTGGATAATTTTCACTACACGATGTGGGGCATGCGTGTAAAGAAGTAGAGAACATGTTATCTCTACAATTACCTAAATTCCCAGGAAGGCAGTATGACCCATTTGGCACTGCCAAAGACTTTACTACCATGGTAAATGTGAAGGTATCAGTCATGAGAAAGATGCATTTGATGACATCTTTTTACAGAAAGAGACATTCACATATGTGAAGCACATGGCATCACTAATTTTTGACCCAAGATATCTCGAGGCCTTTCATGAATACAGAGAACGGAGACTATTAAAGTTCCCATTGGACCAAATTTCGGATTGAACCAATAAGGGAGCCAACTCCCAGCGTAAGTCTGGAAGGGAGTTCCAAAGAAAATTACAAAGTTGATTCTGAAGTAGAATCCCAAGAAAAGTCTACTAGTGAGTCAGAGCACTCAAAACAACAATCACAGAATGGGAGAAGCAAAAGTAAGGAGTCAGAAAATGATACAGCCCAATCTACAAAAAAGACAACTGAGCAAACTTCAGCTAAAAAATAGGTTGAAATTCATTCCACCTCCACCCAGTCAATAAAACCCTTGGTGATTGATTTAGACAAAGAATGGGAGCACTTTAATAGAAAGCTCCATATAGAGGAACAAACGCCAGAGCTACAAAATCCACAACACAGAATAACTCAATAAATTGCAGTAGAGAAACTATAAGTACTCAAGAGGTAGAGCACATTTCCGTCACTCCTACCTCTAAAATTGTTTTGAGGATTGAGGAGATTCCTCGTTTAGATGTATTCTATAACCCTGCCTATAAATCCGTTGTTAAAATACAAAGGAAGAAGAGGAATTTGGATGCTACAGCTGCTACTACTCTCTATAATGAACTGATGGATATTGTCTGGAAAGACTCACCCATTGACCCATCCGAGAACCTTACTAGATTGTCACAGTTTGCAAGAGCCTATGCTACAACGACTATCGATAAAGCAACAAAGGTGCAAATGTTGCTCAAGGAAAGGGAAAATAAAATTTTGTTGTTAGAACAACAGTTACAACAAGAAAAATCTAACCAGCAAGCAAAATTGCAGTTAGCTAAGCTCCAACAAGAATTCGAGTAGATGCAAATAAAACATCAAGCTAGCTTAGTAGAAAAGGAAGTGCAGATACGAGGAATAAATGATCTTCATAAAGATGATCCAAAAATTGATCAGTTTATTAATAAAGCGCTTGGCCTTAACTACCAGCTGATGCACCAAAAGGAACTATTATGCATGAAGATCTCGCAATGGAATTCCTATGATGAGACAAGTGACAAATTGATGAGTCAAGTCATTGAGATGAGACTCGAATATGATGAAACCTTAAAAAGATTTTCCAACTTCATTACTTGGCAGAATACAGAAGATGCGAGAAAGGCTGACTTACCTAAACTCGAGGAATCACACAAGGAAATTATATTTGCAGTCTGGGATTCTCGGCTTAGACAGGCAGAAAGGGAAACAACATACGCAGCAACAACAACAAACAATGTTAACGGGAACATCAATGAAAAGTTACATAGCACCAACCCGGTGGTAGAGTCCATTCCAGGTTTTCTTCCAAATGTTAAACAACTTGAACAACAATGGAGGCAGGCAACAGAGGAAAAAGGAGAAGCAATTAGGCAAACAACTAGGTTAAACTGGGAAGCATACTGGGGACATTTAGTGAAACCTCACAGCGAGTGGATGACCCTGTGATGCCTAACCACTTCCATGGAGAAAATGGTGCTAGCATTGACTGACACTATGTTCACTGGGCAGTTGAAATCTGAAATCAATCGACCGTCACAACTTAAGCTCATGACGGACATCTGTGATCTCAAAGATCAAATGCAAAGGAGTTAGTCACCATGTTCATTCTATTTTTGTTTTGTTTTGCATAATTTGAGGAAGGTTGTTTAAGCCTCCTCAACTATTTTTGTAATAATCTATTTTTATAGTTTAGTATTTAAACCCCTCTCATGCATTTCGAGAGGGGTCCATAAATTTTATCAAAAACAATCTTCAAAACATGCACTTTTGTCCCTTTGAGGAAGTTCTGGTGAAATAAATGGAACAGGATTTATTTTCATCTTATCAGGCATAATCTACTAAAATTGCACTTTTGTACTCTTAGATGGTGTCAAATTGATTGGAAGTAGATCAATATTGCTGAAACACATGAGCAGGACTTATTACAAATGGTACTTTTATCTCGTAATTCTGTTTTACTTATGTGTTAAGCAATAATTTCTCTTCAAGTTGTTTATGTATGAAAGTTTGAATCCTGGTTAGCATTATTGCACTTTTGTGTGGTGACATCCTTAAATTTTATGCTGAATACATGAATAATTTCTTATGCGATATATCTTTCACAATCATTTCGGCTAACTATTTATCCGAAATGATTATTGTTAAAACGATTTAATTTCTTATTGCAGTTGAATGATCTTTATTACCAATTGCTTTAAGACATTATTGTAGATTGCATACTTCAAATTTATTCTCGGGTATAGTCATAGCTAGATAGTGTTTAAATTAGGATATATACATGTGATTATTAGTTTAGATTAGATTACTTTTAGCTCAAACATTACTCCAAAATATCACATATCACCCATCAGCACTATCATAAATTAGATTGGGAAATTGGTCCCATTATCCCCAGTCGGAGCCACTACACCAAATGGAAAAGGAACTGCCAACCAAGGTCTGGACCGGGTGGTTTTTCCCCATGTTGTAAGCAACGATTTTTGAGACTTCAACATTTTGGCGCTAGAGGGAGGGCCTGACTATGAATGGCAAGTAAATCCAAATCAACAGGCCATTCTAAGAGTGAAACTCCCTCACCATCACATCCAAATTATCGATCGCATTTCAAATATCCTGATTCTAAGTGAGAAGTTGCAAAGGAAACTACAGAAACCACTGCTGAAATCCCAAAGAAGCCAGATCATTATCCTTCTATTGAACCCCCTGAAGTCCAATTCTTGATTCATAAATTACAGGGGATTTTGTTATCTCAAGAAGAATATGAGTTATACGAAGATAGTGTTACCTCTTAGTTTACCCCATCTCAATGGTTAACTAGAGCATAGGGTGAAAAACTTGGAATCCCACTATTCGAATTCCCTCTGCCAAGCCGTAAGAAAGCTTAGAAAACACCATATGAATCTCACAGTGAGGTTCTCTCATTGACACAATCTTCATGTTCATTCATTCCATCCATACCATCACAAGATTAATCATCCACCTTGCCACTCTAGATCGTGATTCACATAGGTACAGGAACTACATCCTCCTCTACCCAATCAGCTTCAACCACTACTACACCTTCTCTTACTCACACATGAGCAACGACACAGAATCCTCTGAGGCCATGGACAAACCCATGAGCTGTTAGGATGTCTGGGCCTTTACATCAACTACCAGCTCATCCAGAGAAATGGTTACCAAAATTCAATCCTGATAATGGCCTACTTGCTGAGGAACAAATAAAAAATTTCATGTTGTCCATTAACTTGAATGAAGTAGTAGAAGAAGATGCAGTTGTAAGATTATTTCCATATACTTTACAAGGAGTAGCAGGATCATGGTACTTCTCATTACCATCAGGTTCTATTAATGGTTGGGATGCTTTTCAAGAGCAGTTCTTAACTAAATTTGGAGATGATAGATCCACGACTACCCTAATCAACGATCTCTCAAATTTGAAATCCGAACCCAAAGAACCCATTGAAGACTTCAACTCTCGCTTCAATAAATTATTGAATAAGATACCAAAGACGTCTAAGCCCGACGATGAGGTCCAAAATGAGTGGTATATTTTTGCTCTCCCTTCAAACATAGCTATTTTCATTGATAGAGCTGCCAAACAGACTTTGGCAGAAAATATGAAAGAGGCAATAGCTGTAGAAAAACACATTCTAGCTGTAGAAAAGAAAAACACATTAGAAGAATGAAAAATCTAAGAAAGTGACTTTTAGGGATGACTCCAAGAAGAAACCACTTAAAGATCCTTTTGATCTTGAAGGTTTACAAAAATTCCTTAAAACCATGTCTAACGAAATGGTTGACATCAAAAAACAGGTAGCAGAGACTTCCTCTAAGAAATCATTTAGACCATTTAAGAGGAATTTCCTTGCTAATCCTAAACCTCCAAATGTTATATCAAATGCTGAATTAGATGGAGAGGAAGATGAAGTTTCAACAGATGAAGAACAAACAGATGATGAAGAAGTGGCGAAGCTACAAGGAATGTGGGATTTTATACTTCCCGACGAAGAAACTCAAGAAGCATTGCCTGTTGCCACCCGAAGTAAAAACCTTGTTCATTTACCACAAATAAATACAAAGAAAAAGGCTTCAATGCCACTTCCTAGGGACAAAATAACAGGTAAGAAGTCTTAACCAAAATCCACTCAAACCACTCCTTTTCAATTAGATTCTTCACCTTCGGCTAAAACCCTGATAATTTCTGATGAAATGGAATATAATATTGTTGATGATATGAAGAAGACTAGGGCAAACATCACCTTTCATGAGCTTAGAAAATTGAAACATCAGCAGAAGCTACTCCTCAAGGAACTCAAAGCAGTATCTACATCACCTCTTCTTGCTGCCGTGATCTCACAAGCTACCCAAGAAATGAGAAGACGCCCTAACACTTCTTTAGACAAAATTTATCCAATTGACATTTCTCTGATTGGAGGAAGATCTAAATCTCATACTCCTCCATTTCTCCTTACTTTTAAAATTTTTAATAGGAACTCACACAACTGTTTAGTTGATTCAGGAGCTTCATCTAACATTTTACCTAAAACAATTTGTGCAAAGTTGAATGTTCAACCCCAAAAATCTGCTATACGTATAGTATAGTTAGATCGGTCTCAAGTCGAAGTTGTTGGGGAACTTAATCAAGTAACCATCAAACTTTCGTCAAACAATAAATTTTTTCAAGTCATTGACATTATTGTGGCTGATATTCCTGAGTTATATGGCTTAATCCTTAGTGGAGATTGGTTTGAGAAACTTCATGGTTATTTTGCAACTGACTAGTCTCACATGTGGCTTCCCTATAATGGCAAGCCAAATCAAATAAGGGTTGATCGTGAAAAACATCAAAAGTACATAATCAGATAGCTAGAAGGAGAAAATGAAATAATCTCGTATAGCAACAATATCATTGGAAACTACTCAGTAGAATCATTTCTAGGAAATTTCAATTCTTATACTTCACCTTTCTTGGAAAACTCTGTTGTATCTCAAGTCGAAATTTTTTCCCAAACATACACTTCTAAATGCGTAAATTTTGTAGATAAACATGTAGTTAGCTTTTTATTTTGGAAATTATTTTTTGATGGATCTAAATCCAATTATGGAGCAGGAGAAGGATGCATATTAGTTATCCCAGAAGGGGAAAGACTATGTTAGTGTGAAGACTTGAATTTGATTGCACAAACAACACTGCTGAATATGAAGCACTAATTCAAGGTTTGTACAACGCCATTGGTCTTAATATCAAACACCTCCAAGTATTTGGAGAGTAAGAAATTGTGATTAAGTAGGTAAGAAATATTATACACTATTTGTTAGGACATTTGAAACACTATCAATTGTTGGTCCAAGACCTGGCTTCCCACTTTAAAACGTTTAATATTTCCCCTATTCCAAGACTCCAAAACGCTAGTGTCGATCTCCTAGCTAATGTTGCTTCTAAGCTTATTCCACCAGAAGATTATAGCCCTGATCTCTTTTCTATTGAATTGATTTTTAGGCCTTCTATTCCCGCTAATATCACCAACTGGAGAGTCTTTAATAACGACCTGGATATCATAAGATTTTTGACATCAAAAGGCTCTTATGATGACCAAATAGTTGATGAAGACTAGCATGATAACCAACTTAAACAAGAAACAAACAATAATGCTATACCAAAGTCTGCAATTAAGTTGGAAGATTTATACGACCTCAAAGACAAATTTAAAAAACCCACCAATTCAAAAATTCAGAGTTCAACTCAGAGGTTTGAATTGATTAACCTTAGAACTAACTTGAAACCTCAAATTATTAATCTAGGCCTCATACTTACATCAGATGAAAAATTAGCCTTTATACGGTTGTTGAAGAGATACAAGAATGTCTTCGCATGGAACTATGAAGATCATAAAACGTATGACACTTGTATTATTCAACATACTATTCTCATGACATCTGATGAAAAACCTGTTCAACAAAAATTAAGGAAAATCCATCCTAATTTAGAAAATTAGATTAAATTTGAATTGAATAAACTACTGAAAGCCAATATTATTTTCCCTGTCAAACATTCCAAGTGGGTCTCCAATCTTGTCCCAATCAGAAAGAAGAACGACGATATTTAGATATGTATAGACTTCCACAACCTCAACAAAGCTTGTCAAAAGGACAATTTCCCATTACCTCCTATGGAATAGATATTGCAATCAGTTACAGGCTCAGAACTAATGTCTTCCTGGATGGATTCTCAGGTTATAATCAGATCCTAGTACATCCAGATGACCAACTGAAAACTACATTCAGGACAAAATGGGGCACTAATGCATATCAAAAGATGCCATTTTGATTGATTAATGTTGGTGTTACTTTCCAAAGAGCCATGGACATAGCCTTCAAAGGTTTAGTAAACAAATCAGTAGTGATCTACTTAGATGATATAACTGTATATTCCAAAGAGCACAATAATCATCTAAGAGATTTAAAACAAATATTTGAGCATTGCCAAAGGTATGGAATTTCTCTTAACCCTAAGAAATATTTCTTCACGTTAAGTGAAGGAAAGATCCTTGGATTCATTGTGTCCAAAACAGGGATTCACATAGACCCTAACAGAATAAGAGAAATTTCTGAAATACCTTTACCTCATAACAAAAAATCAATGTAATCTTTCCTAGGTCAGATAAATTTTGTTAAAAGATTTGTTCCTGACTTCTCACGAATTGTTTTACCTCTTCAATCTATGATAAAGAAAAATTATCTGTTTAAATGGGGACACTTAGAACATGAAGCTTTTAACTTGATTAAACAAGCAATAAAAAATGCTCCATCTTTAGCAACTTCGAAATTTTCAATTCATTTCATTATATACACTTTCGCTTCCGAGAAATCATATGTAGCCATATTGACACAAGTTAATGAAGAAAAAGATGAAGCCCAATCTCTTTCTTTAGCTCCAATTTCTAGGGGGCTGAATTGAATTACTCAGATGTTGAAAAACAAGTTTTTGTTGTTTTCAAATCAATAAAACACTTTAGACCTTTTCTCCTCAAAACCCACACCAAAGTAATAGTACCATTCTCAGCAGTGAGAAATCTGTTAATACAAAGGGATGTAGGTGAGAAGAAATAAAATTGGGTAACAACTCTGCAAGAATATGCCATTGTAATGAGATCAACAAAAAATATTAAAGGTCAAGGTTTTTGCAGGATGTTAGCAGGAGCATCTAATCTATCAACACTACAAGACTCACGTGATGATGTACAAGTATATGAGGTAAGTCTTAACGACACCGAGTCGAGGTATGTTGATATCATATTTTACTTAAAAAATGGATATGCCCCAACGCAATTAAATTACAATAAGAGAAGTGCCTTGAGGCTAAAATCTAGACAATATCAAATCGTCAATGATGTGCTATTTAGAATACATTATGATTCTATTTTACTTAGATGTCTTGAAAAATCTGAGGCAGAGAAGGTGTTACAGGAACTTCATGATGGACTAGCTGGCAGACATTTTGGAGGAGATACCAATGCACATAAAATCCTGCATGCTGGCTATTACTGGCCAACATTATTCGGAGATACACACAGTTATATAAAGAGATGTAAATTTTGCCAAACAGCTGTTGGGAGACAGAGAAAACCCGCATTACCATTACAACCAATCAATAATGAACAACCATTTGAACAATGGGGATTGGACATAATAGGTGAGATTGTTCCTCATTCTTCTAAGTAGCTGTTGGGTCCCTATAATACTAGTGATTACCCCATTACTATTGTAGTTGTACCCCTTATTAATATTTTTGTGCCCCTATTATCCCCATATTGTTATTACTGTGCCCCATAGAATCCCTCTATTGTTATTTTGTGGCTTTATATTATTATTGTTAGGGTTGGTTTGGGTTATATTGTGATACTTAAGACTCCTATAATATAGAAAGGAGGTTTTGTTGTTTGAATCATCCAAAATTGTTCATTTATCGTAATGTAAGGAGGTTTCCCCCTCGAAGAGGCCTGAATTTTTAAGGTGTTGATCCTATCTTTCTATCTTTTTCATATGAGCCTGCGTTTCAATAACATTTGGTATCAGAGCTTTGATTCTAGGGTTTCCGCTTCTCCAAACAGGCCATCGTGGAATTTTCGCTATAACTTTTTTCTACGATGTTTCAGAAGCTGAAAAAAAAACCCATTTGAGAAGACATCGCGCCGAATCTTGGGTCTGAATTTCCGAGCTTTTTGCGCTATATTTGCGGAGATATGATTTGAGGAAGTTGGTCTTTTTGCATACTCCTGAATTACATTCCAAACAGGTGACCTGGGGAAATCGTCATAACTTTTTCTCTGAGCATTGGATTGAAATTTCATAAGAAGGTACAAAAAGAGGACGGACTGTAGTTTCTTCTATATATCTTTTAGAGCCAAAGGTCCAAACAGTGACTCGTGGCACGTCGAACAAGTTCGCTATACTGAACTAGTCTATAATCAGGTCACTGTGGGAGATTTCGCATAACTCTTCCTTGGAGAATCCAATTTGGATCAGACTGGTGGCATTGAAAAGAGGACACAGAGGGCTACCACAGGTCACAATTTTAGAACTGGATGATCTGAAAGTATAGAGATACATCAGAGGCAATATCGAGCTCCTACAAAGTGAAAAAAAGGTGTGTAAATTTTTGCTTAAGATTGGTTTGAAAATTTATTTTGAAGGAATTCAAAGGGCTAGTAAAGCATTATTATCGGTAAGTGATGCCCCGAGGAAAGAAAATGCAAACACCTAGTAAGAAACCTGAAAGCTCTAGCATGACTCATTAAGAAGAGGAAGAAATGCTATATGATATATCAAAATTACAAGAACAAGTGCAACAAG
>APFE031093012.1:68410-120453 GCA_000404065.3 Pinus taeda
TTTCCACCCTATTAGCCAACATTGTTTTGTCCGCCAATGTTGCATAGACCATCTCACCCGTTTGCTTGTGAAGCTCTATTTGGTCCATAGGGTGGATGTCCTTTGCAAGAACCTCAAGGTTGGTTCTTATATAGTCTGCAGCTGACTGTGGCTGCAACATGGTGGGCATGAAATGACTCATGGTCATTTTTCCTTCTATGATGTCATAGGCTGACATAAGCCTTTGTTGATTGGTGGGGGCCATCTTTAGCAACTGGTTGTAGATTTGAAGCCTGAACGGCTCATTTCTCCTCTTGATCTCAATAAACTGTTGCTTGATGCCTGCCTCTGCTCTCCTTTGATGACTTGAGGAGCTGACCTCTCCTCCAATAGTTCTCTCTTGTTCCTGCTGAAAGGAACTGGCCGATGCCTCCATACTTGGTGGGCCCATTCCCAACGATTTCCCCATAGGCATTTCTTCCTCAGAGAGGAGATTTAATCTCTGCCTTTTCTCCCCTTGATTTGTTGACATGGTGAGGGGAGTCTCCTATTCTCTGTCCCTCTTCTTTCCCTTTTCCTCCTTTTGTGGAGTTTGAAGCATTGAGGCCTCCACTGCCTTTTCTTGCCCAGGAGGCATTTTCTCTTGAGCCTGTTGCTCAGTGGGTGTTGGGGCTTTAGCCATTTGCTCTTGCTGCATAGGCTGCCCCTCTTCTTGATGTTCTTCTTGCTGTTCAACCTCCTTTTCTATTTGCTGTTCTGTTTGATGCTCTGTCCTAGGAGGTGGCTGTTCCTACTCCTCTTGCTTACCTTTATCTCTGTTTGATTCTTGTTGGGCAACTCCGGCTGCTTGCTGCTGGGCTGTGGAAGATGAGGTAGCTGCTCCAATTTGCTTTTGACAGGAGGAAGAAACCTGTCCACAAGTTTCTAAGTCAGCCTATTTTTCAAGATTCCTTGCCTCTCTTTGTAGCATTTGCTCCCTACCAATTGGCTCTTCTAGGGTGCCCTCTTTCCAACTTAAAGTATTGGCATACTGCTCAATATGAGGCAATTTAACGTGAGCGTAGCCACCCAATTTGTATTTGATCCTCCTGAGGGAAATGAAGTGGTTGGGGTCATAAGGCACCCATTTGAAGCTGGTTTGTAGTCTGAGGGTCTCTAGGATCAGGTCAGCTTCCTTCCATCCTTCCTCCCTTTTATTGTACAGAAAAGGGCCTAGCTGATTTCTCACCTTCAGTTGCACTTTCTTATTTTTGCTTTGGAAATGGACAAAGTCTGCATTTCCAAACAACCTAAAGTACTCTAGGGCAAAGAATCTCATAGGGACATATCTTGGCAACCTATAAGGACTCAATTCACAGCCATATATTCTGTTTACTGTGTGGTGTTGGTAAAAGTACCAATCACCAATGCTGTAGGCCTTTGAGAGGTGAAGGATTCTTTGCATTTCCTCTGTCAGTCTGGGAGGAGGGACACCCAATAACAAGGTCATGGCTGGATGGATGAAAAGGTCAATAAATTCACAATAGGTGTAAGGTGAATAAGCTAAAATATGACAGACTGAAGACCAAAACACAACAGACCTTGGGCTTCCCTGGGCATCTAGCATTTTGAGAGGGACAGGGAAGGCATCAGGCTGATAAAACAAGAATAAATGATATATGTACCTGGTGTATTTAAACACCTTTTCCCTTTCTAGATTCATTAATTGCTCATGCATTTTATTGGCAAAAAAAGTTGCAAAATCATAATGTACAGCAGGAGGCATTCCTGGGGAGAAAATGGACAGCATGGCCATAATGGTTTCATCCACATCCTCATATGACCCATAACCCAGGATGTAACTAATCAACTCCACCAACATTTTGCCCAACTCATTGAGATACTGATAAGCTATAGGAAGGGTGGTGCTCATAGCTTCAAATTGTGGCTGGATAAACAACTGACTAATCCTGGCAATCTGAGCACTGGAAAACTTGCCCCCTTTCGTTATCAAGTCATGGATGGAGAGAGGAGTTAGGGGTTTTGTGGTGTGAAAGTGCAGCATTTCATTGATGGCCTCAGAGGTGATATGGAACAATACTGAGCTTGAGGGGCTGAGGACGGCTCTTTGACAGGGGTCATAGCTCGACCTGCATTGATTTATCAAGTCTGGGAGGACATTGACTTGAGGAAGGTTGTAAATGGGTATGTGGGAGTCCCAAATTCCTAAGGTATCAGCCCCACTGAGATATTGGGCCTTTAACTCATTCAACAGGTGAATATTGAATTTGGATGTCATGGCCATGCTGTCTAACATCTGGTAATATCTATCACCCAGGGCCTTCCACTCTAGCTCTCTGTGTGGGGCGTTCAGAGGCTGAACATTCAGGGCTACTGGTGTTTCCATGGCTGGGTAGTATTTGTGAGTTTGCACTGAAACTGGCTTTAGTGGGCAGGAGAACACAGAGGGCTAATTTTGCAGAAGTAAAGCCAATTGTAAGGGTAAATGAGGCAACTGTGGTGACAAATGGCGTAGAATGCTCAAAGGGAGTTAATTTAGGGACTGCAGGGACTGGCAACTCTGTTTTTCCAGTGAATTATGCCTTCCAGGTTTTCAGTCCACGAATGCGCGGACAAAGTGTGAATTTAGGAAAAGGCGACTGTATATGGGTTTAGCAGGTGAAATTCAACCCTACCACTGTAAAGGGATACTGGTTTATCGGGAATTTACTGGTAAATTGGTTGCAATTACTCTTGTTAATTGAGTGCTGCAGAATTATGGACAGAAGCAAGCTCTGAGGGGATTCTTTGGGAAAATACCTGGTGAATTGCCGGCAATGGTCGCAAATGCAGGCGGGTGGGAGGTGGCAGCGTCCTTCAGGTTGATTTTTTGCAGGTTGGTGACAGGTGGTCATAAATTACATGTAGAGGTGAGCAATAGTTCAATTCACAAAAGTGAGAAAAAACGCGAAAATTGGCTAAAATATGGACTTTTTGGTTATTGGCGTGCTTTTTGGATGACGTCAGCATGACGTCATCAGGTGGGGTCAGGGTCGGGTGACGTCAGCATGACGTCATCGAGTGACGTGGCAGCCTGTGAGTGGTCCACAGGGATTACACAGGTGGCGGACACGTTGGAGCGCTGGTAGGCGGGGGTGCTGATAGGGCGCCAGGTGGAAGTGACGTGGGCGGGCGTGGCACTGGTGTGGGCAGGCGGTATAGTTGAGCGGTAAGTTGGTTTTCTCGGACCGCCTTCTATACGGTCGTGGTATTGTCAGAAGGCGACCCGAGAAAATCTGGGGGTGACGCGTGGCAGAGGCCTGACGTCACCGTCCGACAGTTTCTCGGGTGGTATCTTTCAGTCACAGAGGCCCGTCCGATATGCATGTGGGCCGTCGGATGGGAAACCCCAGATCCGACGGTTGACGGGTTGATAAGTTGCAAGAATGATATGGAAGGTGGGCAACATAAAATATTAATATTTTTGGAAATACGAGCCCGGCGGAAACATTAGCAAAAGTGGGTTTTCGGGTTGTTTTGCAGAGTTATGGGTTAAATGGATTTTTACAAAGGTTAACTTGCAAAGCGGGTTTTTGGCTAATTAATCCGAGCAAGTCCCAGATTAATCCCAGGATTAATTATTTAGCACTCTTTGGGTCACGCTCAAATGTTTTTAGCGCTTGAAGACATTGAAAATCATACATAGAGCTATAATGCTCGGGGGAGGGGATACTTAGATTTTTTGGGTTTTTTGCCAAATTTTACATAGTAATAGGGGAATAGGGGGTATGGGGAGTTAAATAGTAATAGGTTATTAGTTAATATGAGTGAGAGGGATGGATGGGGGGGTGGAATACTAAGTTTTGTTTATATGAAATCAACTTAGTTTTTTGGAAGTAGATCAAAATGAAAAGAATATTTGCACAAGAAATGTGGCTCTTAAAGAGACTAGGACCAACAACAGACTTTGACTTTCTTTGTGAACATGGGTGGCATAGGGATGTTAGTCATGAATGTGATAGGGGGTGTTTTGGAATTTAGAAATGCTCCATTAAGCTTCTGCAAGACTGCTGCAAATAGGCCATTTGTACTGGCACCATGTTTTTACCTTTGCTTTAGGCCAGTGAAATTCCATGAACCATGCTTTCTGCAACCCCCTTTGCCTACCCACTCTATTGCCTAGCATTTTTTGTTACTCCAAGGAGGGTGCACTTATATTTGCAAACCCTTTTGTGCCTTTTCTTTTCCTTTGGATTTCTTTTGATTTTCTATCTAAAGCTACCCTTATTGCTTCCAAGACCCCAGATTAAACAGTTGGGAACCTTCTTTCTCTACCTATCTACTTTACCTGCCAAGATTGAGCTATTTGGACAGGTTTCTTTCTCTAATCTACAACAAAAATTGAAACATGGCATGACCCAGCTTAGGCTATTGGATCACCCATTCTGAGGTAGGGCAGCATCCACCACATGTAGGTATACTTTCTCTACAAAAATATGAGATCTTTGTATCATCAAAGTAGATCATATTGGCACTTCCCCTGCCAATCATGAAAAATGAAACCTATTGGTATAGGTAGCTAACACTGGTAATGCAAGTCATCAGGGAAATGGTCGACTCTTCCACGAAAGCAATAAACCCTAGAATCTCTTTTATGTACCTGATCGCAAGAAGAACCTGATGTCCATCTCGGAAATGGAAGTCAAAGGTTACAGGGCAGCACTTATCGATGGAAAGGTACGTGTTTGAAAATAGATCTTTCAAAGATTTTTTTGAGTTTAGGGTTGTATCAAGTTGCAGGAAGTTCACTGGGGACCATGTCCATTGACTCAACACCGGAGGTCTGTGAGTCAGATGGTGACTAGGATGCCTGAATTAAAAAAGGAGCATGAAGATACATATCTGAAATGTACCAAAGGAAAATAATATAAGGGGACCATTCCCCTCATGCAGCAGGTCCACAAGCTTGGAACAACCCGAGGAGTTTAAGACTCATGATCGGGAATCTCATGTATACAGGTGGAAGAAAGCCCTCTATGGCTTGAAGCAAAACACCTCGGGCATAGTATGAGAGGATTGATAGCTATCTAATGTAGATGAGATTCACTAGGAGTGAAACTGATCCAAACCATTACTCAAAGGTTGTGGATGATAAACCTCTCATACTGGCACCTATGTCTAACAGGTGCAGACCCTCTCATTTATAGGAGGCAGAGGGAGTTGGATTTTGAATGTGGGAAGATAAGCTGTAAGCTTGTGACTGCCTCGAGGATCTTAACTTTCAGAAGTTATATGGTAATGATGTCGGACTAGATTTGGGAAATGCCTTTGAGTTTCATAAACTCATTCGTGTTGATGTACTTGGAGAACCTCCGTTTGGACATATGGGATGCAGTTAGCATGGTGAAGCTCATATTTGAGCCTCACTGGATTGGTGTCAAGAATCTTCTGAGATATCTTCAGGGCACAATCTCTCATGGATTGAGATACACTACCGAAAATATGAAACCACATGATTATTCAAATGATGAGTGGGCTGGCAGTATGGAGGATCACTAGAGCACTTCTCAGTGTTGTTTCTCTTTGGAATATGCCTCGATATCCTAGATGAGTAGGAAGCAGAAATCGGTGACTCTGAGCAACACCAAGGCAGAATACATTGATGATAGTATGGCCTTCTGTGAGGCAGTCGGGTTGCTGAAGCCCTTCAGAGAGCTGTTTGTACACATAATGAATACCACTGTGATTCTCTGTGACAACCAGAGGTGGGATCCGATTATTGAGGAATCCCGTATTTGACAATTTCTCCAGCAGATAGACATCAAATATTGCCTTATCTGGGATATGGTAAGTCAATGATCAAGGAGGCTCCATCGCACTGAGATGATGTACAGGACAGAGCCCCGAGGAAAGATCAAATTTGTGATTTTCCCGAACGACTTGGAGTCATCGAGAGACCTTTGTAAAAGGGTCCTGGATGTTGCATACATTGAGCTCTGGGAGCTCTAGGGGGCTTGCAGTTCTACTGGAACGACATACGACCACAGGGTGACTCACCCTCCCTTGGTGGTGCGCTTTGGAACAAGATGATTCGCTCTCTTGTGGGACAAGATGATTCGCTCTCTTATGGAACATGATGATTCGCTCTCCTGGGTAGCAGGATGATTATTTCTCTTATGAGGCTTGGATTGATGTGTTCTCCATGGAAGCTTGGATTGATGTGTTCTCCATGGTAATTGTAGCAGGATCGATGTGTTCTCCTGTGAGGACAAGATTGATTAAGTTCTCCTGTCGAGGCATCCTACCCATGCAGTCTGGGACTCATGGGAAGTACCTCTCATCTGATCAATGAGAAGGGAAATGAAGTTAGGGACCATAGTAGTACCGATGAACGCATCGTTGTATCTACCGTACTCCCTATGCTAGGATGACCTCCATTGATCTGGGATCAATGATACTGGTCTGGGACCAGTGGTAGGATTTGTACATACTATGACGCTGACTTCGGGTCGGCTGAAACTGGTCTGGGACCAGTGGTACATACTCCGAGACTGACTTCGTGTCAGTGCAGGACTGGTCTGGGACCAGTGAGAGTCATACATACTCTGATGTTGACTTCAGGTCGGTTGAGACTGGTCTGGGACCAGTAGTACACTCTCTGAGCCTGCGGTACTGGTCTAGGACCAGTGAGAGTCGTACATACTATGACGCTGACTTCGGGTTGGTTGAGACTAGTCTGGGACTAGTGGTACGAACTCTGAGACTGACTTCGGGTCAGTGGAGAATGGTATGAGACATTCTCGATCAATTCTTCTTCTTCATAGTTCAGCAGAGCAGAGCTAGCGGAGCCAGCATAGCTGAGCAGTGCAGAGCTAGCAGAGCCGAGCAAAGCCAGCAGAGCAAAGCAGAGTTGGGCAGAGCAGTGCAGGGCACTGATGGCCGAGATAGTACAGTCGGACTTATGGATCACTGGATGGAGTTCTCCCTAGTTGAGAGGGAGTGTTAAATTGGCAACTAGGGCCAAACTCCATGTGGGTCAGCTTATTTATGTCAGCTGATATTTTTTATTGGATCCCTCTCGTCGAGAGGTGTAGGATTGATCCAAAGATCATCCGATTCCGATAAGTATTTATAGAGATATGAATTTATTTTGTTTATATAATTATTATCAAGCCGACCAGCTCTTATGTAGGCTCTAGAAGCCCAATAGACACATCTATTCATCATCTACTTTTTAGTATAAATAGAAGAGGACTTGAATTCATTTTGACACACTCTTCATGATATCTCCTCCTCTCCACGTCTTGGGTTTTTGGAGAAGGAGAGACACTAAAGAATACGCTGGCTTAGTATGATGCCCTAGCTACAGATGATGCCCTAGCTGATCCAACGCAGTTATGAAGACTCATATACATAGTCAATGGGACAGCCCTAAACGTAGTCAAGGGAGGCACTTATACGCTGTCCAAGAAGCCCTAATACACAGTCAACGAAACAACCATAAACGCAGTTAAGGGAGGCACTCATACGCTGTTCAAACAGCCCTAAACACAGTCAATAGAAGAGCCCTAAAGACACAGCTAAGGAAACAGCAAAAGAAGACCTAACCGCAGATCTAAGAGGCTCTCATCCATACCCAAAGGGAGGCCCTAATTCTGCAGCAAATAGACTCTAATATGCACAGCAAACAAAGGATAGGATAGCGAGGAATGGAATGCTGTTTCAGGCAGGGCGAGGTGTTGCCTTGCGGATTGCAGTCTTGATCTTGAAGGCCGAGAATGAAAGGACTGTCTCAGAGCATTGGTGAAGGGTAAACTGTTCTGTTAAGAGAATGCCACAGTCAGTTTTGGGGTGAAAGATTTATGTGTTGGGCTTGAAACTGCCCGTAAAGAGTAGCGTGGAGGGCAGCACCCTATTGGAGGACAGCCACAGTAAGAAGAAGCAATTCTGGGTTAGTTTAAGGGTTGTTAGGGACTATGGTTGGGTGCCCTAACCAGTCCAGAATTGCTGCATCCAAATTACCCTCCAACAGTGAGCTAATGCATACATTCTGAAGTGTATCTTGTATGTGTTGGGATAGCTAGTTTGCTGTGATAGAAGAAGGTATTTTTCATATGCCTTAAGGATTGTTTGATAAGCCACAGCTATATAATGAAAGGCAGCATGATGATAAATGAGATCATGGGCATGTTAGTAAAGGGCAACATGATGATGAATGAGACCATGAAAGATGCAGCATGATGGGCATGTCAGTAAGGGGCAGCATGATGATAGGAGCAGATGGGTGCAACTAGAGGACTAGATGCAGCACGATGACAGGTATCAGTTGAAGCAGAATGTCTTCAACTGATCTCATCATGATACAAAATGATTTATGTTAGATTTAGAAAAGTCAAAGTATTGACTTCTGATGTAAATGTACTCTCTCTCTCTTTCTCTGCTGAACTTTGAAGATAAAAGAAGATTTGATCAAAGGGTTTCCCCACACATTGTGGGGTTTGTCCCTGGCTCGCGCCATATCTTGTGTCCTCTTGTCTTGGCTTGTCTTCTGCATTTTATATTTATGTTCTATCTGCAGTTTATCGTAATGCTGATGTGATTGCTAATTGTGAAAATTTAAATAAATTGCTCTAGCATAGAACATACCTAAACGTAACAAATGTACATAGCCTCTAGACACTAAGATGTGTCAGGGGTTCAACCTTCAAACCTCACCCCAGCTTTGGGGTAAAACGTGAGTGAAAAAACCCAGAAAATTATCTACCTCTAAAAAAGAAGGAATAAATAACCAGATTAAAAAAACACTCCAAGGTGTACTCGTTTGCTGATTGAGTCCCAACATCCTAGCCCTGTTACAGACTCAAAACTCATCATTACTAGTATCACTTGTTACAATTACCCGTAGGGTGTGGGATCTGGGTATAAGAAAGATGATGAGAAGATAGAAGTAGAGTTAAAAAACTTTGTTGACTAATGATATCTGATAGTACAAGTGTCCTCTGGATCATCCTTGGGCATGGAATCTTCATGTAATCATCAAGTGCCACTCCAGTGGTCAACAGGTCTAAGGTTGAATTCAGGGTGTCGACTGACTAGGGACTAAGGCAGTAAGGGTGAATAACAATGCAGGGTAGCAGCGGGGCCTACTGATGTGCTTTTTTGGTAGCAAGTTGTAAGCCTAGAAATCATGTTTGTGCTGATATCCCTATTGGGCAACTGTTGATCTTTGTAAATTTGTTCTTTGCTTGTTGAATCAACACTACTTTATAGTGGTTGCTTGTGGAATTAACTATTGCTTGAGTTCTTTACTATACTACTTGTGTATTCAATAAATATAATCATTGTTATAGATTGATGAGTACCACAACACTATTATGAAACACAATTCTTTCGTGTGTTTATTGAAAAGTTGAAAACCCTAACTCAGAATTGCATCCCAAGGGTAATCTCTCCAAGAAGGATATTACAGTGGAATTAGAGTTGTGCATCCTGCTAACCAGTGAGTATTGTGAAAAATCAGTACCTGATTCCTACTACAGCGACTGGAAATAAATCTCGTAATTGTTTAATTAATTTTAACAATTTATTTACTGTGTTCTACAACAAATACTGAATCAATCACACTGCAACCTAGACAAATAAACTGTGAAAGACATAAACACTAGAAGAAATACTAGCACACACACATAAAATAACACAGTTATTTTTTGGACCAATGTCCTCGAAAAACCCAACTTAGGAAAACTGGTGTAGCAACGGAGGGTTTTATTATTATGTAGCAGTGAAATAATCTGAGTACAATTGGATGCCGAAACTGGTAATCCTACAGAGAAATACTGGCAAGGAAATCTAGTGAGGAGAAATTCCTCACTCCACAAGCAAATCTGGGCTCTGACCTCAACTCAAATTGAGCCATCCAAAATACCTTTACGCAGTCACTACCTCACCCTAACGCAGTTGCTACTACTCTCAGCTTGGAACAACTTCTCCTCAAGCCGTTTGGCCAACTGTTGTCTGGGAAAACGCCTCTCTTGGCCTCTGGAACCTCTGCCTAGCGTCTGGCACTAAAATTCTGCTTCTCCCTAGCAATTTGACTTTGCCTCTAGAGGCTACTATGTTACTCTGCGTTAGCCTCTCTGTGGCTTCTCTGCCTCTCTATGGCTTCTCTGCCTCTCTGCAATGCACTCACCGGAACTAGAATCCTTCCTCTGGCTTCACTGTCCTTGCTCCTCTTTCATTTCTTCGATCTCACTGGCTCTCCCTCCAATAACTGATTGTTGCTACTTAGGAAATCGATCTGCTCATGAAATCGAACTGTTGAAGTGATTTCTCCAAGTCCCATCGACTTCTTCTTATAATCCTCTGTTGAGACTTCAACGACCAAGATTAGATCTTAATCAATGGCTAGGATTAACTTGAAGTCGATCCGTGTGAGCTTTTAGAACATTCACACCATAAATTAATTAATTATGATTAATTAGTCATATTCCCTAAGTTTAGACTTAGGAAATATAAAAAAATTGACTAATAACCTAATTAAGTCATTTCTAGGCAGAATTTCCAGAAACAATTTTTGGGTTTTAGAGATCTCATGAATTCTAGCCTCTCCACTAGATTTGAAGGCTAGAACACATCCGATGCTACAAAAACTAACAAGTATATGTTTTTTGGATGCTCTTGGAGGATAGGGGAAGCATTGTAGTCAGGAAAAAGAAGGGTAGCAACAATTATATAGATTCAATCATGGTGGACAGGGAAGAAAAACAACCAAAGATTAACCCCCTACACATTTTGGGTGAGCTAACAAGAGGATAGCAAAATATGGCTCAACAGATGGCACAAGGGAAACAATAAGTGGCCCAAAATTTTGCCCAAATTTTGGCAAACCTGAGTAATGCAAGTAACAATGGTGCTAGTGGATCTAATGGAGGTAGCTAGAGTTAGGCAAAGGAAAGCAACAACCATATTCTTGGTCCCTTGATATCCCTGCACAAACTAACGCAGGGGCAACCAGTAGGACCCGCAGACCTCTACTACTCCAGTTTCTAGATGGCCAGGGAGTAGTAAACCAAGGACCACCAAAATAGAATGAATATTTAAAATATTCCCAGAAGTATGTGTCACGAGGAGAGGGTGTTTGAGCAACTATGACCTTTACGGAGTTTAGTAACATTAAGTAAAGAAAAAGGCCAAGGGATAATAGTAGGGGGCACACAATAGAACAATGATCTATTGCTCAAGGTTGGGAAACTATCCATCCCATCCTTTGATGGGTCATCTAATTACTCGGTAAGGCCTTGGGTATAAAGGTTAGACACTTACTTCTAATGTAACCCAATGTAAATAGAGGCCATCAAATTTGCCACCTTAAATTTGGAAGGAGAAGCTCATGAATGGTTGTACCACATATTGATCACCCTGGGACACTCCAGCATTACTTCTTACATGGAATTCACACAAAGGTTGATAGACTGGTTTGACAGGAAAGATTTAGAGATACACTTCAATGAGCTAGCACAACTCAAGCAAACCGGAACACTAGATGCTTATGTTTTAGAATTTTAGCGAATAGATGTTATGGTGAAAAACATATTTGAACAAAGGTTGATCATGATATTCACAAAAGGCTTAGCCAAACCACTGCATGGTTGGGTCAAGGCCTTCAAACCCACCACATTACACATGACATGAGGCATGGAAGATGCAATACCTAAAGCTAAATTTCCATCGAAACCACTCATGACTTAGAAGAACAAAGATAAGAGGCCATTTCAGAGATAGTGGGTTGGGAAGGATAGGTTTGATGACGAGACTCGGAGCAAGATGAGAAGGAAGAAACTTAGCTTCAGTTGCAAGGAATCATGGGAACCAAGTCACAAATGCTTGGGACAGGGAAAGGTCCACTATATTGAGGTGTTGTTAGACAACAACAATGAAGAAGATACAAGGCTAACACCAAGCAATGAGCCTAATAGTTCAGAGGGGGAATAGTCCCATGTGAATGCTAAAGGGGATGAGAGGCCTTGTATTGGGGTTAAGGTTCGTACTATCACCACTGTTTTTGGAGTACCTAGGTACTACACCTTCAAGATCTGGGGGGTCGTACGGGAACAACGAGTCACAACCTTGGTCTATGGCCCGAAACTTCTTTGGGATTGGCACCATACATCCTCATTCTTGGATAGGGCCCAAAACTTGGCCTTGGGAGGTTGATGTGTCTAAAAGAAAAGGAAAAAGCAAATGATGGCCATAAGAAAAAACAAAAGAAGATCAAAATGAAAAAGATGGATAGTACATATATATTAGCACATGGGCAAAACCCTAGCATGAGCTCTACCTCGCTCATTATGGCCATCACCCAGTGCCTTAGCACGTGTTGCTCTTCACATTATGAAAAGGAACCTTGCATATCCCAACCCCTAGTGGGAAATGATTTGCCTCACAGTAATGGTGTAATCACTGCTATACATCATACAAAGCAAGCTCTAACCCTTGAGCTATGAGCAATAATATAAAGAAAAATTAAGAAAAAGGCACACAAGAGGGGTGGAAAAACAAAGGTCGAGTTGGTGACTTATGCATCCATAATTGATCTCTCCCCACATCTATATGCTCAAGATGGGGAGTCCATCATAGTTGGTCCCTTTGACCATGGCACTTGGCCATGAAGTCTTTTCCCTTTCGTTCCATCATTGTTCACATGACACCTATCAATTGAAGGGTGGACCAAGGACTTGTCATTTCTCCTTAGGGGTTGAAAACATTTAATAGGGTGGTCTATTAGCCACTCCTACCTAGGGAGGTTACACTATTTCGAGTTCAAAGCCTTGATTTTAGAAGAGAAACCTTGTTTGAAGTGTCAAATTTCCCATTACTTGCAAGCTTGCTTCAGTTAGATGCAAAAATGATTAAATATTCCTAATGATGTAGATGTTGACATTGGATATTGTATGTAATTGTTAAATGGTATTGCCATGGCTTGGCCAACTTAATTGGGGCTCAAATCCTTCAGAAGAGCATATTGACACCCATAGGTGAGGCATTGAGAGCCATGGATTTTCAAGCTATAGTAAAGCATCTCATTTAGCCATGGGCACCTCCAGTACCCACAACGTTCTAGCACTTTGCCCTGCATTGATGACTCTTATGGGATGATGCACCTGGAAATAGCATGCCCCTAGCCGACTTAACACTTCATGCGGGATTGGCAGTTGATCCAGGGCCCAGAGGATGATGGCCTCACACTTTGAGGCATGTGAGGGCTAACACCACCTTGAGAACCCTTAGCGTTGGAGAAGAGACAGGGATTTTGACCACTTGGAGACCCATGAGACCACTTTTGTGCCCTGAGATGAAAATCAAGGTCCATAGAACGAGATTGACAGTGACCTAGGGGCCAACCCCTAGAAGATGATTTTAGAGGGCATCTACACATCATATGGCACCCTTAGCCCTCAACAGTAGCCCTAGGAGGGCTTGCGCATGCATGACGTCAACACATTCTCTATTTTTCGGTTCACACATGTAGGTTATATTGAGTTTATTTCATAGCTACTAGGTCAACTTGTGACCTAGCATGTTGTAGCACATTATTTATAATTTTAGGGGGCTTGTAGGCTAAATTAGCAATTTGGATCCCTCATATAAATAGAGGGAGGATCTTTGTATCATTCATCATCAAACACTTAGGATTTTCGGCCTCCTTAACTGAGTTCAAACTTCTTTCTTGTGGAGAACTTGGGATTTATGAATGCATTTTGATATTTGGAATTGATTTGCTTATCTTTGGAGTTATTCTTTGGATCTATGGATGGAAAATTATCATGTTATCTAGTAAGTGTACCTAATTGTTGAGTATTAATTTTTACATGCCTAATGTATGGAATAATGTTGATTCTACGCTATGCAAATTGTGCCCTAATTTGTTAAAGATATATTGAATGGTATCTAGATGACCAGTTGCATGCATTACTCGTACATAACATGTGAATATATTTCCTATTGGTGAACTCTTGGTAGCTCTCCCATGAAAAATCCATTGTCCATTCCATAGATAAATGCTTGAGGTTTGTTGCTAGAGCATAAAACTTTCAGCCTCCTTAGAAACGCTTTATCCAATTTATCACATCATAGATTCCATACTCCCAAGGGACAAGGGATTGGTCCATTTTGTTGGTGATCACGCTTCAATTTATCCATAAATTCTATTTTTCCAATTCAACTCCTTCAAGGCCAAGTTTGCTAACTAGGGCTTGGTGTGAATCCCTAGGCAAGGTGAGTTTGCAAGATTTTAGAGCCTAAACATCAAGGGGATTGCATTTGCCACAAAATATGTCCTTCTGGTGGGCATCCACTTCAATGTTGTCCATAAATTTTCTTTCCTTAGTTGTTTTCCCTAAGGGGGAACCCTAGATTAGTCTCACTTCAACTTAGAGGCTTCTTTGGAGGTTTCATGAGCCTTGGACTTGCTAATATACTTTGTTGGAAACCTTTTCTACTAGACTTAACCTTTGGTTACTCCAACACTCAACTTATCAATCAAACCCTAGGTCTTATGCATCATCATATAGGCCTCTATCAAAAAAGCGAATTGCCTCCTATTGGAGCCTTGAACCTAAATTGTGACTTTCTTGTAGAAAACCCCATCGTGTCACCTTGTACCTTAACCTTAGAATACCATTAGGTGACATTCTCACATACTGGGACTCCTCCCATTGGTGAAAATCCGTAAAGGGAGTTTTGGTTGTGGTGATAGTGCGCCACTACCTCATTGTTGTCTCTTGGCCTAGGGTTAGCCTTGTAGGGTTCCCCTCTCCAAGGCCTACTATATTTTTTAGCAACAGTAGCAATGACCTCACAATATTCAAAGAGTACACACATCTATCATTGTTGAAGATTATAGATATGCGGTTTTCCTCCTCATTCATCATGGCTAAGAGAGTGAGGGAGGTCAAGGTCGCTCTTGGGGCCATAATTATTTCATAGTCTTGGTATATTTGGAGAAAGACATATCAAACATATTCAAAATAGGTCAAGGATATAGTTTTAGATGATGGTTAGTGGGAGAGGGTATATTTTACCATTAAGATCATCGACCCTATTATTGCTTTGTTGTGATTTTTGAGCACAGACCAACCCAAGCTAGAAGAGGTTTATGAGGGGTGGAATTCCATGACTGAGTCTGTCAGGACCATTATTTTTTAGAATGAGTGCCCAAAGTATGAGACATCAACGAAGCATTTTCTCACCACCATATAAGATATTCTTGTCAACAGGGGGGACAAGAATTTCACACCTTTGTGTTTCTTGGATCACTCTTGAATCCCAAAAACTACAACAATGAGCGGCATAATGGTGGACCTTCATGTGGATTCCCTGTTAAAATTGGCAACTAGGGCCAAATTCCACTTTGGATAGCTCATTTGATGGAGACGATGATTGCATTGAATTCCTCTTTTCAAGAGGACCAAAATCGACCTAAATATCATCAAATTTGGACAAGGGAAAATATGTTTTTGAGGTCAAGCCCACATGTGCAAATTGTCAAGGTTGGCCACATCATCATGTTGGCTCATGAAGGCCAAGAGACATGTCACTTCACCCTCAATGATTTGTATAAATAAGAGAGACCTCCAACCTCATTTGGAATCTCACTCACTCACACAATGATCTCTCTCCTTTTCTGATTGGTTCATACAATTTATTGCGCATACCTTTTCCTCACACGTGTAGCAGCTAAAGGACAAATTGCAAGGCCGAAATTTCAGACACTGTTGCAGGTTTGATTAGTGTTGACTAGGGGTGATTTGACCTCCTTTGACTACGGTTTTTGTGCCAAAATTTCTTTTTTGGCATGCCGCATCTATTGGCACAGGAATCAAGGCATTCTATTGACTTTGACCGCAGATCAATTACAGGGTTGACCGCAGGCCTGACCGCAGATTTTGACCAATTTTGACTGTTGTTTTCATGACTGTTTTGGGCTAACATTGACCACTTTTGAAGGGAGAGTTTGACTGCCTTTGACCGAGCTCCAAAGAGGATTGTTTGCTGCCACATTGACAATTGTTGACTTTTTGGTCAGGGCAGCATTTGACTGTTGTTTACTACAAATTTGACAGGGTTGTTTTGACTTTGATTTGGAAAGTCAATTTTGACTTTTGTACTCTCTGTATCTTCGCTGAACATTTGATATAATAATAAGAAGATTGATCAAAGGATTTTCCCCATCTTGGGGTTTTTCCCTGACATCTGCCAAATCTGGTGTCCTCTTATCTTGGTTTGTCTTTTGCATTTTATTGTTCGTGTTCTATCTACAGTTAGTGTTAATGTGATTTATGATTAATGTGATTGTTGTTTGAATACTAAATTGGAAATTGTCATTGGGTCGCTAAAGGACATTGAAGAAATTGTGATAAGCATAGAACATACCTTTGTTAACTAAAATTAGTATTCCCTCCTCATATTGATGTTGAGGTTTATTGGAAAGGGAGGATGCATTTAGATGAATATATTAGGGTAGAGTAGCCCTTGATGAGATGGAGGATGCCTTGCATAGTTTTCCACTAACGTTGAAGATTTGGAAGCCATGATGTGATTAGAGACAAGGGAGCTAAGAAGCCCTATGCTTGGATAACAACTAATGGGGCAACATGCGCTCCCACAGGGAGCGAAATTTTCGGTCCCTGGCCTTTTTTGCAATTTTTTGTTGCAGTAACATTCCAAATGCATTTTGTTTTCAAAGAAAGAAATAATTTTTAAGTGGGGCAGCTTAATTATCAAGCCAATGGCCCCAGTATTGACATGCGATTCATCATCATTTTACTTAAATTTTTAACATTACCATGAAATGGCTCGAGATGTTTGAGAGTGGTTTCGACCTCATTGGATTTCATATGGAGAAAGTAGAATTTTAGATCTCATTCAAAATCCAACAAACTTATTAGTTCTTCAGGATTTCAGGATTGGGGGATTGTAATGTTTCGATTGGATTTTGTCATGTATTAGGGTATGGAATGCTGATTTCTGGTAGCATCGGATATGCTCTAAGTCTCAAATTTTGCAGGGAGGCTTGGGCATATGTATTCCAAAGAACCCAAAAAGCATTTTGGCAAATTCCACCCAAAGATAGTTCTATTAAAATAATTAATTATTTTTAATGGGACCTGTTGATCTTGTCGCCTACACCTACCTACAAGTCAGTGAGATAAGCCTTCAACCCCACAAGGTGTGGTTGGTGGCAGTGTTTTGTTGCAGAACATTCCAAATGCATTTTGTTTTCAAAGAAAGAAATAATTTTTAAGTGGGGCAGCTTAATTATCAAGCCAATGGCCCTAGTATTGACATGTGATTCATCATCATTTTACTTAAATTTTTAACATTACCATGAAATGGCTCGATATGTTTGAGAGTGGTTTCGACCTCATTGGATTTCATATGGAGAAAGTAGAATTTTAGATCTCATTCAAAATCCAACAGACTTATTAGTTTTTCAGGATTTCAGGATTGGGGGATTGTAATGTTTCCATTGGATTTTGTCATGTATTAGGGTATGGAATGCTGATTTCTGATAGCATCGGATATGCTCTAAGTCTCAAATTTTGCAGGGAGCCTTGGGCATATGTATTCCAAAGAACCCAAAAAGCATATTGGCAAATTCCACCCAGAGATAGTTCTATTAAAATAATTAATTATTTTTAATGGGACCTGTTGATCTTGTCGCCTACACCTACCTACAAGTCAGTGAGATAAGCCTTCAACCCCACAAGGTGTGGTTGGTGGCAGGGAACTCAGAGAAGGGGATTTCACACTAATCCCGACTCTCTCCATTTGAGCTATCTCCTAGGTTAGCTAAGGGGGTGGTCCCTAATGAAAAGTTAAGTTAAAAAGAGATGTGAATTTTTAGGAGAATTGTTAGAGTTAAATAGATTCTCTTTAAGATTTAAAAGAAAAAACTGATACGAGCAATAACCATCATAAGATAAGCATGAAATACATAAACAACCAGTGCCTTCAAAGTATTGCTCTTTAAGAAATGAAATTGTATTTGCTTAAAATGAAGTGAAATGCTTTCAAATGGAAAGCCAAACTAACCTTGAAAAGTGAGACAATAAATTGTTAGCACAAGATATTATAAAGGGTTACAAAATGAATAAGTCTACAAATCAAATCATGGAAATTATCTTGCTCAAAAGGATACAAAAATAACTCAAATATTAGACCAAGATGACAACATGCAATTAAGTTTGCAACCCAAAATAATAGTACTTGAAAGTGAAATCAACCATTTATGACAATAATTAAACCACAAGATGAGTCAATTTCCAAGTACAAGAAAATTTAAACTTGTTGCAAAATTAAAAAGAATTACAATGTTTGCATCCAAAGTGCCTCTTGAAATAAGATTTGCATGTGAGACTTTAAACCATCAAGATAGCAAGAAATTTAAGAACTTTGCAAACAAAGCAAATATGATTGAATGAGTTCTTAGTATATTTTATTAATTAGAGCTAAGGAAAAGTTACAATTGAACTCTACTCCTCAGACCTTATCCTCGCCCAAATGTTTGGATCTCACAATGAAGAGTCAATAGAGGTAGAAGGTCCCTAAAAGTCTATTCAACCAACTTAAGTTGGAGGTAAGTTTTAATGAAGCTTGGGGCCTTCCTATACTAAAATGCCTAGATGAAGTGCAAATTGTGTAATTCCCCAAATTAAACTAATGCTTCAAAGAGAAATAGTTTGCACAACTTGAGAGCGTATGCATGTGGGAATCTAAATACAAGATTAGTAAAAATTTGCATGTGGAGTGAAATGTATTGATTTTAAGCATGCACAATATGAAATTTAAAAGCTAGAAAGTTAAGAAAAAACTAAAAGCAAGATTAAGCCACCCACAAGAATCCCTCCTTTAAATGAGGAAAGGTGATGCCATGGGAAAAATCCCAAGCTCCCTCCAACATTCTTTTTATTATCTTTTATTAGTGCCTAAACCGGATAAAATGCCTCCAAGAGGGCAGCTCACAATACGAGAGATATTTACGAAGATGAGACTCTAACAAAGCTAGACTCTCTCCCCAAAAAATATAACAACAACAAACTTGAAGATGGAAAAAACTCTCCAAAAGAGATTCACAAGGCTCAAAAGGCCCACGACCTCAATGAGTTTGCAACTCTCTCCCAAGTGCTTATGGTCTCCCTAGAAATCAGTGTTTGGATAGCGTGAGGTCCTGCATACACACGAGTGAGTAGTTTTCCAAAGCTTCTCCTCAAGCTCTTTGCTGCCCAATGCTCAAGCCTATGGGCTGCAAAACACAAAAAAATACCAATTTTCAGTGTAAAATTAGGAAAAAGAGACCAAAACTAAACTTAGAATATAATTTACAAAGTACTAACTCAAGTAATGGGAGTGAACCCCATCCTTGCCTAGCTTTAGAAATGACTCTTGAATGGGAGATATAACTTTGAAAGAAATAGAATCAAAGAAGCATTTTGAATTTTAAATGTATGATCAAGTAGCTATAGATTAAGAAAACTCCCTTTTGCTCTTCATTGGATTGAAAACTTGAAGCGAAAAAATGGCCGAGTCGTGGATCGTTGTGATTCTAGGAGTGAGTTGATCTAATTGAGATTTCTCCCACTTCCAGATGGATTTCTGCACACAATACAAAAGATCTTTCCCACACACTTTAACACATATTAGTTTGCACAAGATTAGAGAAATATAATGAATAAGATAAACCAAACATTCCTCCTAAAATGAATTACCAAGCTTATCCCTAGAATACTATTATAAATCAATGATATGTGCAAAATAGCTTGCACACATCAATCCAAGCAAGATAACACTAGCCAGATATCCCCAAAGACTTGATTGCATTAAGAAAGTATGCAAATACAAAATGGCAGAGTTTTCTCAAGCCCAATAGTTCATTACATGATAAAATATGAGATCCCATGGCTCTATAATATAGAGAGTCGGGAGAAATCCCAATGAAGAATGACAATGAGAAATGGCATTGGAGCTAATCCCAATGTAGAAGTGATTAAACAAGTGGCATGGGTGACAATTCCAAAGAAAAATTCGACTTTGTTGAATGAAGCTCCAATGCCAAGTGTAAAAATCAAATTCTGACAAGTGAACATCATCGTTTTCTTCCCTTATGTGCCAAATTCGAATTTTATGATAGAATGACAACTGTATATGGGTGGTCACTCGTGCGGGGACAATTTACCACAAAAATCTTCACCAAATATTCTCCCAAATCCTCTAAAATGTGCATTAACTTCACAAATTTGAATTTCCAAGTAAGCAACTTTCTACTTTAATGCCAGAAATTTGATTTTATTTGAGCACATGTCCTTTTCTTTATTTTAGGAGTCCACATCACCTTGAGACTTCACTTTAACTCCATAATTTTCCACCTCATTTTCACAATATTTAGCGTGTGGATATTTATTTTTCTCCATTTATTTAATTTATGGCTTAATTAATTGCCAGATTTTTCATTAAACTTAGGAAAAGTGGGTTTTGAGGGTTCAAAACACATTTTTAACCCCTCAAAATGTGTCATAGTAGAAAGTTGAGGGTGAGAGGTGCAAATTTCATTACTCATACCCCATACAACTTCTCTAAGCATCACTTATTACATTACAAATGCAATTTTTTAAGCAATTTCCACAGTGCAAAAAATTTAAAAATTTAAATAATGACTACCTAAACCTAACCAAATTCCACGAAATTTTTTGTGTGATCTAGTATGGTAATATACATTGACTCTAGACACTAAGATTTGTTAGGAGCTCAACCTTCAAACCATTACCCCAACTTTGGGGTAAAAAGTGAGTGAAAAAACCTAGACAATTATTCGCCCCTGAAAAAAGAAGGGATAATTAACCCGATAAAAAAAAACACTCCAAGGTGTACTTGTTTGCTGATCGAGTTCCAACATCCTAGGCCTGTTACAGACTCAAAACTCATAATTACTAGTATCACTTATTACAATTCCCCGCAGGGTGTGGAATCTAGGTACAAGAAAGATGATGAGAAAATAGAAGTAGAGTTTAAAAATTTCTGTTGGCTAATAATATATGATGGTACAAATGTCCTCTAGATCATCATTGGGCATGGATTCTTTCATATAATCATCAGTGTCACACAGTGGTCAATAGGACCCTAAGTCTAAACTTAGGAAATTAAAACAATTAATGGGTATTAATTTAACTGTGGGTGTAACTTCTAGAAGAAAATGAGGATCAAGCAAAAATGATCTTATCCATTGATTAGCTTCTAATCTAAGTCATTGAATGTCAACGAGAAGATTATTTAAGGAGGCTTGAGAGTCATTTGGAAGATACACAGAGAGTTGATCAGTCAGATCGAATTGCTGAGCTAGAGGCAGCGCAGTGAATTGTAGTGATCACGCAGTGAGGGGCAGAGGGAGTTTTGGCGGGAGAATATTCTCCTAAGCCAAGGATACTCAACAGACAAGTAGAGAGACAAACAAAGGAGGCAACGCAGAGGCCAGAGAGGGTGATGCAGAGCTAAGAAGGGCTCACGCAGGCCCCACGTAGAGCAGCGTAGAGGCCTCCACGCAGAAGTCCGAGATTTGCTGGGAGGTTGACGTTTCTGAGCCGGGAGGGTTGGAATCAGCTCTTGGAAGCAAATCGATCTCCAACAGAGGTGACACAAAGCCTTAAAGGCTGACATAGGCCCAACAGGGGTAACAAAGAAGTAACCGAGGACTCGTTGGGTCAACTGCCGGATCCGCCGAGACTTGCAGTGTAGAGTGAGGTAAACTCACTAGTTTCTCTTGCCCAGTGATAGTTTGTGTAACTAGATTCCCAAGAAGGCATCTAGTAGTTGATTTAGAAATACTCCAGCTTAATAATAAAACCCTCAGATCTACTACAGCGGTTTTCCCACATTGGGTTTTTTCGAGGACGTTTGTCCAAAAATAATTGTGTCATTTGTGTGTATCTTTCTCTATTTTTCAGTTTCTTGTTTCGGCATATTATTTAAATGGTGTAGGATGCAATGTATGTATTTCGATGTTTACTGTAGGAAACTGCAAATAACTTGTTCATGTAAATCTAACAAGTAGAAGAAATATCATCAGTGCTGCAGTAGGAATTCTTAGGTTTAAGGAATTTTCACATCGTATCGGAGCAGTGAGGTGAGACAAGAACAGTGCCAGAGAACCCAACTCTGAGCAGAAAAGGAGATCAAACGAGCTCCAAAAGGCAGTGGTTCAAATCCCTAGAGGGGTTTGCGTAGTCCAAGACGGAGGGCTGAATTTTCGAGGCAGTCTCTCTTTGAGTGAGTCGACAGAGAGGAAGGGATTCCAAATCGAAATTTTGAGGTGGCAGGGGGAGCAACGCTGAAACCTCAACGTGAGGAAGAGCTGGTGGGGCACAGTTTTTATACAAGCCATTTTGCTGGGCAGAAAGACGTCAGAAGAGAAGAGAAGCACAATGAGGGAACTTTTCCTCAGAAGACTTCCCGCGAAGAAGTCTGTTCTCTTGTTGGCTGAACAACAATAGTAAGAGCATAGAGGAGCAGTTCGACATTTTTGAGGCAAAGATGGCAACCAGTGGTTTGAGGGATCAGGATAGATTAGACGGAGCATTAAACTATGTCATCTAGAAGGCAAAGATGCCATTCCTTCCAGATGAGCACTCCCTTAAGACATATGTCGACAACATGGTGGCTGAGCCTACAAATCTAGATCCGTTGAAGAAGTACAAGGTAGAAACGACGAAAGCAAAGAGAATGATCCTCGATGGAGTAAAGGATCTTGTAGTTTGTCACATCGCTAGTAGAGGGACTGCTAAGGAGATGTGGGATGTTGTCTATATTGTATCAGGGATATTCCGAGCAGCGGAAGATGTACTTAGAGCAGAAACTGAGATTTGCACAAATACAGAAGGGGGAGTGCATAGATCTGTTCCTCACGAAGATTTAGGAGACCCGTGATGAGTTAGCAACTGTGGGGTCTATGCCTCAAGGGTCTGAGTTGGTTAGACTGGCCGTCAATTCTATCTTAGATGAGTGGCAGGTCTTTGTCCAGAGTATCTTGGGCAGGACAACTTTGCCGAATTGCGCTGAGATGTGGGCAACTCTCAAGCAAGAGGAGCTGAGGAGAGACTTGGTCAAGTGTAAACTTGACGGAAGCAGTAGTAGTGGGTCGAAGCCCAAGGAGGAGGATGAGAATGTAGCCCTTGCATCGAAGGGGCAGCAGGAATAGCGGAGGTGGAGAAGGACAACCAAGATACCTCCAGGAGGGAGGTGGGATGATTTAGAGTTGTAGTTCGAAAGAGCTACAAATGGGCAAGATCCTTGAGGAGCCCACCTCTCAGATCATACCTTGCTACAGGAGCCCATATCAGTAGTAGCAGGATGGACTAAGTGTTAGTTGGTGCAGAGGAGTGTTGGAGTGACAGATGCAGTGACTAGAACGCTAAGTCTGAGCAACATAGTCTAGAGTTGCAGCAGTGCAGGGAGGCATAGTGCAGTAGCAACAACAACGCAGTGGCTTCAAAGGGATAGCGTGGGACTAGCAACAGTCAGATCTTCAGCATCGAGATGCATATATACTGAACACTTGTTCAGTAATTTGGGATGCTTTTCCATTGTTGATCCAATAGCAGCAACAATTTGCAATGTAGAGGCAGTTGGCAGTGGCAGTGCCAGTGTCAGTGTCAGCAGCAACATGGATGTAGAATTTCAGAGGGAGTTGCAGTACGGATGCAACGTTGACAGTGGCAGGGTCAGCGATAGTACAGATGTAGCATTTGTGCAGTAGTTGGTGGATAGCATGTTAGACATCAACAACTTAGAGGACGATGTTATGAAGTCAGGGTGATGCTTCAATGGGAGGCATTACTAGAGCACATTCCTCGCTAAGAGGGAGTGTTGATTTATGGTAGAATCAGATGTGCTCTAAGTCTCAAATTTTGCAGGGAGTCTTGGGCACATGTATTCCAAAGAACCAAAAAAATGTTTTGGGAAATTCCACCTGGAGATAGTTTTATTAAAATAATTAATTATTTTTAATGGGACCCTAAGTCTAAACTTAGGAAATTAAAATAATTAATGGGTATCAATCTAACTGTGAATGTAACTTCTAGAAGAAGACGAGGATCAAGCAGAAATGATCTTATCCATTGATCAACTTCTAATCTGGGACGTTGAATGTCAACGAGAAGATTATTTAAGGAGGCTTGAGGGTCAGTTGGAAGATACACAGAGGGTTGATCAGTCATATTGAGTTGCTAAGCTAGAGGCAGCATAGTGATTTGTAGTGATCATGCAGTGAGGGGTAGAGGGAGTTTTGGGTGGAGAATCTTGTCCAGATCCAAGGATACTCAGCAGAGAGGCAAAGAGACACACAGAGGAGGCATCACAGAGGCCAGAGAGGGTGACATACAGCCAGGAAGGGCTCACGCAGGCCCCACGCAGAGCAACGCAGAGGCCTCTACGCAGAAGTCCGAGATTTGCTAGGAGGTTGACGTTTTTGAGTCGGTAGGGCTAGAATAAGCTCCTGGAAGCAAATCAATCTCCAACAAAGGTGACGCAGAGCCTTAAAGGCCGACGCAGGCCCAACAGGGGCAGCACAAAAGTAGTCAGGGACTCGTTGGTTTAGTTGTCGGAACAACTAAGACTTGTAGTGTAGAGTGAGGTAACCTCACTAGTTTCTCTTGCCCAGTGATATTCTCTGTAACTGGATTTTCGAGAAGGCATCCAGTATTTGTATTTAGAAATACTTTAGCTTAATAATAAAACCCTCAGATCTACTGCACCGGTTTTCCCACATTGGATTTTTTCAGGGACATTTTCCCAAAAATAACTGTCATTTGTGTGTATCTTTGTTGTTCAATTTCTTGTTTCGACATATTATTTAAATGGTGTAGGCTGCAGTGTATATATTTCGATGTTTGCTGTAAGAAACTGCAAATAACTTGTTTATGTAAATCTAACAAGTAGAAGAAATATCATCAGTGCTGCAGTAGGAATTCCTAGGTTTAAGGAATTTTCACATGGAACTCGTATTTAATCAGGAGCACCAATCCCTCTATGTACCTTTATGTTAGTGACATTGGTTGTTGAACTCTTCCATCATGAGCCTACTAAAAATGTACCCATCACTCAAACAAAATCTTGACTTGACATGCTATGTTTTATCTTATGTTAATGCTTAGAGGGTGATATTAATGACAAAGATCCTGATTTTCCAACAAGACTAAAAAATTAGACATTTATCGTGGCGACAAGAGGCCCAAGCATTAGCAATAGATATTAGATTTACTTGTCTTTTCTAATTTCTAGTAGTTTTTATAACTGTTGACTCTTTCATATTTATTATGATATTTTCTGTAAACAATATATGATAATTTAAGTTTGAAGTTTGAAGTTGGCCATTATAACTCATTGGTAATGAATTATGAATATGATGCTTTGTGAAAGTTGAAATTTGTTTCATTTAATTTCATTTTATAACAGTTCATTTCATGTTAGATATTCTTTGTTGTAATGGTTACACTTAGTTTACAAGTACAACTTTGGTGATCAATGATGATAAATGTTATATATTAAATTTTGAAAGCTTGAAACTTTAAGATCGATGAATCGAGAAAATCAATATGTTGTATGTTACTAACTTGTGGACGTGGTTGATGAAGATTATAACTTCTAGATGATTGATGTTATATGGTTCAATCTATGTTTTTAGACTTTTTATATCTAATTCATAATTCTACATGCTTTTGTTGACAACATATGCATCATATATATATATATATATATATATATATTATATATATATATATATATATCCGCTCCCTTATTCGCTCTCGAACTGGGAGATTCTAAAAATGTCACCCTCGCCCCCGCTCCCAAGTAATCTTGGTTAATTGTTATCCATGAGGCTCCTCTTTTAGTTTACTTCATCCTCTTGTTGCGAGAAGAATTAGAGGACATATGGTAATCTGTTTAGTTTGAATAAGATAAGGCTTGAGTAGTCTAGGGCAGAGACAATGGTGTATGTGCACACCGAGCTTTGTCTTATTTATAGGAAAAGACAAAGATGTGGGATGTGTTTCGTGATGTTATGGGTTTGGACAACAATTTCGAGTTGACATTGGCCATCTTGGATCTTAATGAACTAGTGCTAGAACTGGTCACTTTTGATGATGGTGATCCTCTTGAGGGGTCATCCTCCACACCAACATATGCATATATTAGATTTGAAATGGAGGAGAGAGCAATGCTAAAGATGCTAATTTTAATGTTGATGACATGGGGGAATACCGAAAATCATGAGATATGTGTTAAAATTTCCAATACCAACCCAAATTTATTTATACCTCAATAATTTTTACTCCCAAAAAATTATTAAATAAAATTCAGAATTGTTGGCAAATAAAATCAATGGTATTTAACTTCTAAAATTATTTGGAACAAAAAATAAAATTAAAGAGAACAATCACATCACAATGGTAAGTATACACCCATAACAATTTTCCTTCATTAAAATTCTCAAGAAATATGGGCCTAGACCCACGGAGAAAAATACACAGAAAAATGCAATGCTAGAACCTATAGCTTGGCCCCACTGGGAAGACGACCCACTAGAAAATCAACCTCGTAAAGAATTTGTCCCTATAGAAATTTACCTCCCCCCTGATCGACACTAGCAAATTGACCCTCTCTTTTCATCCTTGTACGATCCATGTGCACTCAAGGAAATTGCCCACTGGATAAATCATCTCTGCACAAATTGACCTCCTTTGCACTTCAGCTACTCCGCGTATCGATTTCCTGAACTCTGCCTCCTAGAATTACCCCCAAGCATTTTGCACTCTTGCTCCCTTCTCTTCAATCTAACTGAGCCTCTTGCTTTGGAGAAAATCGCTCTCTCATTGTTGTGTAGTTGTGTTGTCTTCACCTCTCCATTAGGCTTCTTTTATTAATTCATTAAGCCAAATCCCTAACCATAATCTCTTAAGTGTTTGACTTTTGAGATTAGATCTCACATCACTTGAGATCAACAATTGAGATTATATCAAAGTCACATAAATAATTTGATTATTTATACTTACTAGTTTGGCTTAATAGTCCACAAAAATTAATTGACTTCAATTATTGTACTTTTCCTAAGTTAGACTTAGGAAAATAGTCATAAATAACCTACGCCTCCAACCAGGGACATAAAGAGACAATCAACCGTCTTCTACATGCGAAGACACCTAGATCATGTAAAAGACCTTTAGAAGCTACCAAGAACTTTAACAATATGAGCTTTCTCCATCTTGATCTACGATTCTAGTATCTACCTTGTTTTGTATTTGCAATTGGCATTCCCACTTATAGTAGCAGTGACTTAGTGAGTTATTATCTATATAATACATTTTGATTCTGATGACTTAATAAGAAAATAGTTGTTAAGGTTTTAATTTCTTCTGTATTTCTCAATTGATTATCATTAATGTAGTACTAGTTGTATGTATAATTGAATTTGTAACATATCATATAAATGTTTTAGTTTCTAAATTGAATATGTTTATATTTCATTCTCTGTGTAATTTACTAATTTGTTATATATATATAGAGAGAGAGAGAGATAGATATTAAATAAAAATATATATCAAATTGTCCACATAAAATGAAATTCACTAATTTGTTTTATATATATTTTTTCAAGGGTTGCCATGTCACGTGTCAGATAGTAATATTCCATATCCTCCATTTCTAGGTTCACTATGTCATGTGACTTTGGGAGAGAGTTAACATCCTTTTATTATTGCATAATACTACAAATTTGGAATAAGAACCAATGTATTGCTCAAGTAGCACATTTATCGTTAAATTTGATCAATAACAAGGGCAAAATATGTCTCATAAATTTTTGAAATAAATGATCAATGTTATTCTTTGAAGTTAGTATTGCATTCATTCACTAACATCATGTGCTCGCTTGTTCTTATCTAATAAAAACTTAGGAATCTGAAGCATAGATAAACTTACATGGCCTTTTTATTGATTTGAATATTTACACACCTAGACAAATAGATGCCATTCGGAACTTACATACCATTTTATTGGCCTATCAACTAACTCCCCTTGCCTCACCTAACATCACAAAGTGACCTTTGATATCCCCTAAGTCTGTGCCCTTGCCTCATCTATTGTTGTAAATTGAACTTAGATATAGCCTACAATCATCTCTCTTACACCCTCATTGTAACTATAGTATTTCACTCAATGCTAGTTTCTAATGGTTTGAGATACACAATTTCCCACCGGAGAAAAGTGAAAGGAATGTATTATTGTTAAGTTTTAGATATTCAAGTCACATTATGAATATATTATTTTATCCTTTACAAATACCATGCACGCTACTATGTTGTGATTGCCTAGCCACATATTTTTGTGAAATCAATTTTGTTTTCTCTTTCCTTTGGATCTAAACAAAATGGTTCTTGCCATTCTAACTTATTTCTATGTTGACGAAATAGATCTTAACCAAAGTGGTTCTTGTCATTTTATCTTATTTCTATGCTAGTGAAACTATGTAAACATATATGTGACCAGCAACACCTTTGGAAATGATAAATTTGGCATTCATTTATATAGTTACAGATGTTACGGGTGAGGTTGTTCAAAGTGGTCCAGGGGTAAAGGATTTCAAACCAGGTGACAAAGTTGTGAGCATGCTCAATTTCTTGGTAAGATCAACATACGTATAGTGTATTTTTACATGCCAATGTAATATTTTCTCATTTGATTTAAAGTAAGCATGACATTCACCATGATTACGGGCTACGGGATGTGGAAACATCCATACACAAAGCTTCTAGTTTGTTTCCAAACACCTAGGGTTGTTAGTAAAAGTGAATATAATTGATTGCATTGGGAGCATGGAAATAAATATTTTTATCAACATACTAATAGTCTTAGGGACGAGTTCTTTCATAAGATATTCAATTAAAGAAAATTCCATTAACTAATACTAGCATCATTTTATAGAATAAGATTATATATATATATATATCTATATATATATATATATATTATTCTTTCTTAATTTTACTTATATTTGTCTTTTACTCACTAAATCTTTATGAAGTTGTTAGTCAAAGGTGTTGAGACTAGTCAATATGTCAAGGTTACTTGTCTTCTCTAACAACTAAATTTGAACATTTAAAAGCTCTTTGCTTTAGAGTTCTTCATAGATGCTCCTTGTCTCATGAGAAAGGGTGTTAAAACAAGTATAAGGTAGAAGATTATAAAGCTTATTTGAAATTCATTTAGATCAAGTTAAGGGAGCCCTTAACTCCAAGCCTTCTCATTGGTGTGGCTAACTTGTAGCTTAAGAGTTTGATTGGTATAATTGTAGGTTTGTTTTCATTAGTTATGTATAGAGATAGATAATCTTTTTTTTTCTTGGGGAGAACAAGTGTAATTTTCATTGATTTCAGAAAATTACATGTTGTAGATGCAAAAGTATTAGAATAATACTAATTTAGTTTAATGCTCATTCTTTAGCTGTTGCTAATTTTATTCTTTTAGCAGTTTCTTAGATGAAACTGATTCTTTACATAGAAACTTGATGTTTCTATCTTTGTAAATATCTCTATATTATTATTGAGCATTGCTGCTCAATCAATTCATTGAATTCATTTGGAAATCCATATGTGTGTTTCGCACTATTTTATGGTACCAGAGCAAGGTTCTTTCTGTCATTCCTTTCTAAGGTCGAGCCCTCTGTAAGCCAGAAGCCTTCACTGAGTCTTAGCTTCGACTCTGCTCACTGTGATAAAAGCTTACAGTCGTCTATCTCGATACAGAAATGGATTTTTCGAAATAATTTTTTCAGATGTGTTAAATTTTTTTCGAGGTTGCTCTTTGTTGTCTTGATTCCAAATCGGTTGATATTTTTGTGGAAATTTCGAGAGCCGAGGGTTCTGCGAATTTTTCTTTTCCAGACATGTTCTTTGTTGATGCGTTCTTCAGGTAACAATATCATCAAAATTAGCGTATGAGTGGATTCTTCAGCGATAATTTTCAAACAAACCTGCACAGATCAAGACGTGGGCCCGTTACGTGTATTGCCGAAGACGTGGACGCCGATTGTAGCAGAGGTCGCGGGTTCAAAGTGAAAGTTTAGTTTATTTTTCCGTGTGATCTGGCCGGCCGAGTTCCATCTGGAGTTTGCATAATACAGCTCGACCATCGTTGGAATTCCAAAGGGAGGCTTTGAAAGCCTGCATTGCATGTCGGTTACTCTTACCAGACGCTTAAAGGACGCTGTTCGACGCTGTTCGAACTCGGATTTTTCGTTTTTTGTTGCACCGGGTGACCAACCGCTGGATAGAAACACTGCGTCTACAAGATTCAACGATTGCTTTTGCTCGTGCAGCATCCCTGTTGATAAGTGTGGCAGAACATCGCTTAGAAGACCGGCCGAGTTTATCGTTCCAAGCGGATAACAGTATATCTGTTTTACACCGTATTCAAGTCAAGATTTATGCGTATCACGTCCCGAGTATGCGACAGTGTCATTCGTAACTCACACAGTGCTATTCGTAACTTCCAGGTAGCTTCCAATTCGTATTGATGCTATTCGTAACTTCCAGGTAACTTCCGATTCGTATTAATGAACTGCAAAGAAGTTTCACGTATTTTTTTGCTGCACTGTTAGCTGCATTTTTGTGCGTTAAGAAGCACCCACATAACATATTCCGGTGAACACAAGGGTTACGAAGAGAATTCGTGCTAAAAGGCTGAGTTTGTCACCCAAAGAGAGATCAAAATCAGTGTTTGTCAAGTGCTAAGTCACCTCTGTTATTATTGGCGTATTTGGCATTTTTTTTTTTTTAATGTCTACTAGAGGCTAAGTCCGATCTGTTATTGGGGCTGAGAAACCATCTAAACTGGGAGGTCAAGTACACCAGTTTAATTGAAGATTGATTTGCTAAGTGTTTAATATCCATCTGCCAAAGATAAATTCCAGAGGGTCAAGTTATTGCTTCAGCCACTATCATCTCAGGAGATTGATTTACTGTTTGGGGGCTGAGTTTCTTCAATCAATGAAGCTGAGATCTAAATTTTTACAAGGCCGAGTTTATTAAAAATAAGAGACCATCTTATCTAGCTCTGAAAGTCGAGTTATCTTTCAGGGGAGCCCTAGCTTATTGATCCATATATCGCTAGAAGAAGGTCGTTTGCTGATCATTTGGAGGCTGAATTGTTTGTTGATCATTTTAGTTGTTGGTTGTATTGACAACATTTATCTCTTCAAGTTGGTGGCAAAGATCTGATTCAAAAGGCAGAACTGTCCAGATCAGTCTTCCAGAAACGTACAGATGGCCTCCCTCACCAATCTGATGTTAGAAGGCAATCAACGCTTTAATGGCAACAATTATAACATCTGGAAACAAAGAATGTTGACCATCTTTGAATACAGGCGTCTTGATCAGCTCATTTTGGGTAAAGAATCTCGTCCCGGTACAACTGATACTGATCAAGATAAGTTTGATGATAGAAATCGAGAGGCTGTTATGCTTCTCAAGCTCTCTGTGGCTGATGATCAGTTACCACAAATTCCTTCTGGCAAAACATCTGCCGAGATCTGGCAACAGTTGAAAGAACTGCACGAGACATCTGACAAGAGCAGAGCTTTCTTCCTCAAAAATCAGTTGTTCTCCATCATGATGGATGAACACATTTCTTTACAGGAACATCTCAACAAGATTAAAGACATTCGAGATCAGCGCGAAGCCATTGGTCGCACCATGGAGGAAGAAGATATGGTAGTCATCACTCTGAAAAGTCTACCACAATCTTATGAGCACTTCATAGAAACACTCAACATTACTGCCACTAATGTTGATCTGAAGTTTCCGGAGTTATGCACTAAACTCATGCAGTAGGATTGTTGGAAACAACAGTTTGGTAGTGGTGCAGCATCAGCCTCCTCAGAAAATGCTTTTGCTGCTAAATATCAGTCCTCCCAATCCTTTCAGCAGAAAGGTTCTTCTCAGTCTTTTGATCCTGCTAGGAAGAAAAATGTGCAGTGTAATTACTATCACAAGTTCGGCCACATGAAGAAAAATTGTCGACAGAGAATTGCTTCTAAGCAGAAGAAACAGGGAGGGCTTCATCAGACAGCGAATGTTGCAGAACATTCCGAGCAGACAGATTCTGCCTTTTACGCCTTTATGGCTAAAAGGTCTTCAGATCATATTCCATCATCTGCCTGGTACATTGACTCTGGCGCATCACGCCATTTCTCTCACAGGCGTAACTGGTTTATTGACTTCTCACCTTTCAGTGATTCCGTGGTATTTGGCGGAGGTGAGAAATATACAGTGGATGGCAGAGGTACAGTTCAAATCTAGTTTGGTGGGCGCACACTCATTTTTTTGAATGTGTACTATGTTCCTAGGATGGAAATTAATCTGCTGTCTGTCAGTCAGATTATGAGGAACTCTCCTCAGCTTGATGTAGTATTCAGTGCGCACAAATGCTCTATTATCGACAGAGAGACTAGTCTTACAGTTGCTGTTGGCCTAGAAGATGATGGTTTATACAGGCTTCTTGACACTGGTGATTCTCCAGAAGTGGCTCTATCAGCTCGTATTTCTCCTATCAGCACTCTATGGCATCAGCGATATGGGCACCTAAACATGCAGTATCTCTCTCAGCTTTCTCGGAAAGACTTGTGTCAGGGTTACCTGATATTTAGACTCAATAATTGGGCGTATGTGGCGCTTGTCAAGCTGGCAAACAACATCGGTCTTCATTCACGAATGGAGAATCTTGGCGTGCATCTAAGGTACTCCAGTTAATTCATGTTGATATTTGTGGTCCTATGAATACATCTTCTATCACTGCTTGCAAATATTTTCTGCTTATTGTAAGATGATTTCAGTAGAAAGATGTGGGTATATTTTCTCAAATATAAATCTGATGCATTTAGTATCTTTCAGAAGTTTAAAACCTTAGTTGAAAAAGAGTCTAGTTGTAATATCATGACTCTTAAGACAGATAACGGGGGGGAATTTTGTTCTTCTGCTTTTTCCAACTTTTGTGATACTCATGGCATAAAACGCCAGTTCACTACACCTTACACTCCTCAGCAGAACAGTGTTGTTGAACGCCGTAACCGCACGGTTGTTGAAATGGATCGCTCCATGTTACAACACAAGAATGTTCCAAACAAATTATGGGCTGAAGCAGTCTTTACTGTTGTTTATCTTCTTAATCGATCTCCCACTCAGGCTGTTAAAGGGAAGACTCCCGAAGAGGTTTGGTCTGGCCGTAAGTTGAAGATCAGTCACCTCAAAGTTTTTGGCTCAATTGCATATGTTTGGATTCCAGCTGGTAAGCGCTCTAAGTTGGATTCCAAAAGCCAGAAACTCATGATGACAGGGTACAGTGATCATCACAAGGCTTACAGACTAATAGATATAGCCACTGGTCGTCTTAGTTTCAGTTGGGATGTGGTATTTGATGAAGACAGAGGATTCTTTCAGTGTTCTTCTTCTGAGCAGTGTTCTGAGGATCAGCCTCACAGTGTTCTTCTTCCAGTAAGTCCACCTGATGGGAGGGATGATGCAGCATCAGTGTTTGATAATACACTGCCTGAAATTTCTCCGGGAAATAACCCTTCTCTTGCTGCTCCTATTGTTTCTGAACCTTCTTCATCTCCTCCTGATATTGGTTCCTCTACTTCTAGGCCAAAATGGTGGGCTAAAACCATTGGTGATCTCAGGGATGATGAACTCCTTGAAGGACGAACTTCTAGACATAAGAGCAAACAACAGCCTACAGTAAACTTTTCTCTTATGGCTAATCTAAACTTTTCAATTAAATGTATTTTAATTAACTCAAAAATTAAAATTGTGAGTTAATTTTCCTAAAATTTTGACTTTGACTTAACCCCAGGGATCAAAGGCTTAAAATTTATCAAAATAATTAATTTACCTTAGTTCCTGGGCATCTTAAAATTTAATTTTTAAGGACCGATGAATTTTTCCTTTGGAGAATTTAAATTTACCTAGGATGTAGAATTAATTAAATTTCTTGCTTAGAATTTTAATTAATTTTTTTCTAGAAAATTTAATTGATTAATCTATGAGGGGATAAATTATTTTTCCAACCCTCAAGACAATTTATATCATGATTTTCATATTTTTTACGTCACAAGGGGAAAAACCCATTTGTAATAGACCCTCACAGACTATCCATTTCTGCAACACAAATATAATCCAACAAACCCAAACCATTTGTGGTAAAATAACCTAACCAAAAAGTTAGGATTATTCTCAAATCACTTTTACATAGGCTCAATCTAGAACACTAGGACTCGCCTAAGATCCCAGTGACAAAATCCATTACAGCTTTGGGGTAAGACTAGAGGAAAACTATGCCGACCACCCGAAAATGGATCGGTGAGACAAAAAACCTCCCAGAATGGAGATCATCACTAGAAATGTAGGTTTATTCAGATCATTACATACATGACACAAATCTATTGAGATTATTTACATTATACACATGCATAAAGGGTTTACATAACATCTTGGAAATGAAGCTGATGATGATAGTTGTACGACACAAACAGATCGATCAGGCGCTATTCCTTTTGCGAAAAAAGGGGGTGTACTACTATGGGTCGTTGACACGTAGTGGTCAACATCTGGCTCTATTTGGGGACACGTTGCTACATTGGAGGAATGTGAGAATCCAGAATCCGCATCCACACAACACACAATATAACATAAGTAGCGTCCATCCAAAATCATCATATAACTTTACACAGAGGAAATATATAAGCTCTTCTTTTATTAACTAGTCTAACAACATGAAAAACATCTACCTACAAAAATAAAATACTGAAATAAAAGGGTGTAGAGTTAGGAATATAATACAAAGGACGCCCCATGGCATCAGATGGGTTCAATGTAGTGCATGTTGAGCATTTTTTTGCTTTCAGGCAAATCTATTGGTTGTTTCTCAAATGTGCCATGTCCAATCCTGCACATGGTAGGACTTTTTCCTATCCGAAAATCAAGCTACCTGCGGCCATCAGATGGATCAAACCGCTCTCATTCTCTTTCTCTTGCGCTTTTTCTTTGTGGTAGGCTGTGATGTTGATGATGATGATGCAGTGAACTTACAACTTCCTTCTTGATCCGAAAAACACTCGTATGGAAAATTTGGAATGTTCAAGACTTCTGTGACCTGCACTTCTTTATGAACCTGATTTGTTATGACTGGTGGATCAACCATGTGAGCATCAACCTGATTCTTATTACTTTCCATTTTATCTGGGTCACCTTCAATTAGCCACTTTTCAATGGAACAAATGACCTCATAATAAGATGGAGCTTGCTGCAGCAGACATGGAGGCTTATGATCTGTTGACGTTTCCTTGTTTCTTTCATCCTCTAACTGATGTTGAAATTTTTGTACCTGTTTCTTTTCCATTGTTATGGCATCCATCTGGTTAGAGTGTTCCATGTTCATAGCACTAACTTCCTTGGCATGGTTTTCCTCCATGGTCAATAACCTATTCTAAAGACATATTTGACCAGCTTCCATGTCCTTTATAATTTTATCATTCTTTGCTCTCATGCCCATGAAGCAGTTTTGCATATAGTTTATCTCTTTCTTATGATTTGCTTGCATGGTAGCTAACTGATTATTATAATCGAATCTCATGATGGTCATTTCTTCATCCATAGTTGACAATCTGTGCTGAATCAAACTTATTTCTTCTTGATAACTTACTTCTATGGCAGTCACTTGATTTGAATGATTAAATTCCATGATCGTTATCTTTTCCTTTAGGGCTAATAACTTGCTTTGCGTATAATTAATGTCCCTGGCATGATCAGTTGTTAATGTTGCTTGATTAAGTTCCATATCTTTAATAAGTTGAGCCTGATTAACTTCTACATTCTTGCTTACGTGAGCTTGATATAACTGTATGTCTTTAACCATTTGAATTAACTCCTTGAAATCATTTTCAACTTCTATAGTTACCTTTACTTTAGCTTTCTCTTTGACTTTGTCTTTATCTCCATATCTATCTTTAAAGGCATCAATGAGTGATTGCGGAGGATCAAAAGTGTTTTTAGGGAACTTAACATACCAATCAAAAGCATCTCCAGATAAGGTAAGAATAAAAATCTTCATCTTCACATCTTCATATTTGGAATATGGGAGACACTTGCTTATATAAAGGCTAACATTCTGAAGGTGAGTTTCGGCAGTAAAAGCATCGTCACCTTGAAAAGGAGGAAATTCATCAATGGTGTCACCAAAAGAAGGATAACCATGAGGAGCTCCCTGAATATTAGTAAAATCACAAGGCGCAAATGGATACCAGAGAGAGAGATCCCTGCTCAAGAAAATGAAAACATCTACAAGAAGCAAGCTTCTAGCATAAATTCTTATAAGAAATGGAAGAAGTGGAGTCGCCACTTGAGCATGAATATCTCACAAAGTTTCCAAAGGCGAAACCAGAAAGTTAGTGGATGGAGGCAAATGGATATTCAGGGAGGGCTCCCTGTCTGGGATTAAATGAATGAATAAGTGGCGTCGCCACCCAAACAGGTAACCAACTTGAATGTCTAGGTGCAAAAAGTGAAGATGAAAGGATTAGATGAGAGAGATGACGAGAGCTAGGATGGTGAGAAATGAAGAGACGAAATGACACCAGGAAAATGATATGAAATGCCGTAAAGCCAAGGCCCAATAAATTAGTCCCCAGTGGCAACGCCAAGAAGTGTTGGCTTTGCCGGCTCGAATGAGAGATGAGAAATGAGAAGAATGATGAGGAAATGTCGTTGAAACGCCGAGAATAAAATGTCCCTGGCAAAGACGCCAAAAAATATTGTGCCGATTGAGAAGTTAATGAATAGCGGAAAAGACGAAATGATTAGAAAATGTTGTGAGGACCAAAGAAAGAAAAACTTTATTCTTGGCAACAGTGCCAAATAAATGTTGTTGCACAAAGTGTCTAGGCACCACGACAACGCTCAGAGTAAGGGCTTTCACTCTAATCCTTACTCCATTTAGACTCTCTCCTAGACAAGTCAAGGGGGGTAGTCCCTAAGGTGAATGAATGAGAATCGCCTGTGGAACACAGGCTCTAGGAGACTTGAAGATGGACAACCTGATGAATTTAGAACAACTCTTGGACAACTGAGATGAATAGATTAAACACAAGACACAACCACAAGATAGAAATGATTATAGACCAGTGCCTTAGGACTCGATTAACCATAGACTGAATAGAAACAAGATATCCCAAGTAATTTATATATGTGATGAATTGCACAATTATGAACGATCAAATGCGAATGCTTAAAACTTTATCACGCAAGAGATTCAAAATTTAAAATAATTTTCATTAAGAATTCAGATGCAAAACAATTTTCCAATAGGCAATATAATTTAAAAAAAAACATTAATCACATTTTCTAATAAAGAAATCACTTACCACAAAAGGACACCAAGGAACTTTAGATGAACAATTTAATTATTCCTTGGGAAATTAATTTAATGTGGTAAAATGAAGAGATTAAATTTTTAATGTGACAAAAGTAAATTAAAGGGTTAATAAATCGAATTTTTAATGGGCCATGGGCCACATTAAATTTTTTAATGTATAAACGCAAATCCTATTTTTATTTAATTCCTTAGCCATTCTAAAGTCACCAAAATGAAGATTTTTTGAACTTTAGATTTTTTTAATTTTTTAGATTTTTTAATGTTTTTAGATTTATTTTATTATTTATTTATTATTATTTATGTTTTAGATCTATTTTTTTTTTTTTAAAAAAAATAAAACAAAAAAAATATGAAAATAAAACAAAAATAAAAGAAGGGAAAAGAAATTAAAAATTGAAACCTAACCCAACAGATAGATTTAATACAAATGAGATAAAAAAAATAAAAAGTCGAATTAAAATGAAATCAAAGGGAAAGAAATTAAAACAAATCTAATGCAACTCATAACATAAATTAAAAAAAAAAGTACTATCCTAATGCATATACAAACCTAAAATTGAGTCGAATGTTTTGTTGTTGTGCAGGTGTTCGATGGCGGATGTAAGAGGCTCGAAGGGAGACAGAGCTGTAGGTTTTCAAGCGAGGGATGGATTAGCGGTGAGGGCAGGGATTAGGCAGCGCGCAGTTGGAGAGGAAGTATGCGGGCAGATCTTGTGGAGGAGCGACGAGAAAGGAGAATCCCTAGAGAGGAGAGGTGATGGGAAACACGTAGAGGAATGATGGCATCAGGGACAAGGGTGAAAGGGCCGAAGACAGTTGCAGATGGCAGCAGAAAGGGATTTGAGGGATTCGCTGGTGGAGAGGGTTTGCTAAGGCAGGAGCTACGAAGGGATGAGGAGGAGAGGAACAAGGGTAAATGCAGGTTTGAGGGATGAGGACACAGGTTTCGACAAAGATAGCAGCAGAGAGAGAGAGAGAAGGTTTGGGCAGTGATGAGGAAAATGCAAGTAAAGAGAGATGGCAGCGAGAGTTTGTAGATAAATGGAGGGAGCGAAAAATTGCAGGAATAGAGCAGCGTATGGAGAAGTTGCGGCTCAATGGAGGTGGTAGGAGAAGTCTTTCTTTATTATCCAGGAAAAAGATTACACAAGAGCTTTTCGCTAAGCACACGACTCAAAGTTCGGATGAATTGACTGACGAATGACTTCCTATTTAAAAATAAATCCTACAATGGCTAGTTCGAGTGATCCTCGTCAAAACAATCTCAATTGTTGATGAAGATTAAAATTTCTTTTAATCTAATCCGTCGAAATATTTAATTCTTGAGGAAATTCAAATTTACAATTAAATGTATTTTAATTAACTCAAAAATTAATTTTTTGAGTTAATTTCCCCAAAATTCTGACTTTGACTTAACCCCAAGGATCAAAGACTTAAAATTTATCAAAATAATTAATTTACATTAGTCCCCAGGACTCTTAAAATATGATTTTTAAGGAGCGACGAATTTTGCCTTTGGAGAATTCAAATTTACCTAGGACCTAGAATTAATTAAATTTCTGGCTTAGGATTTTAATTAATTTTTTGCTAGAAAATTTAATTAATTAACTTATGAGGGGATAAATTATTTTTCCAACCCTCAATACACTTTACGTCATGATTTTCATATTTTTTACATCACAAGGGGGAAAACCCATTTGTAATAGACCCTCACAGACTCCCCATTTCTGCGACACAAATATACTCCAACAGACCAAACAATTTGTAATAAAATAACATAACCAAAGAGTTAGGATTATTCCCAAATCAATTTTACATAGACTCGATCTAAAACACTAGGATTCACATAAGATCCCAATGACAAAATCCATTACAGCTTTGGGGTAAGATTGGAGGAAAACTCTGCCGACCACTCGAAAATGGATTAGTGAGACAAAATACCTCCCAAAATTGAGATTGTCACTAAGAGATCGATCAGACGCTATCCCTTTTGTGAAAAAAGGGGGTGTATTGCTATGGGTCGTTGACATGTACTGGTCAACAAGTTCCTAAGTCTAAACTTAGAAAAATTAAAATATTAATGTGTATTAATATAATATGGGTGAGAAAGTTCTAAATAACGAAGATCAAGTCAAATCTAATCTTAGCTGTTGATTAGGGACTTAATCTCGACCGTTGAATCGTCAACAGGAAAAGTATAAGAGGAGGCTTGAGGGTCAATTGGAGACACACCAAAAGAGATCAAGAATTCGATTTTCGGGGGCGAGGTTTGCTGAGGAAATCGAGTGAGTGATCAGTTGCAGTGAGGGACAATTCAGCAAGGGATTTCGATCCAAAGCTAAATGATACATATCAGAGAGGTAGCAGAGTGTCAGTAGAGGCAGCATAGAGCCTAGGAGGATTGATGCAGAGGTAATAAGAGCTGACGTAGAGGCTAAGGAGGCCAGCGCAGAGGATGCAAAGGACCAAAGAAGCAGACACGGAGAACGCAGTGAGCTTCAGAGGTTGCGCTGAGGTGATTTAGTGGGACAGACTGAGCGTTGATTGGCTGACGTAAAGCTAGAGAGGGTGACGCAGTTCTAGAAGAGTGCGTGGAGCAGCTTCTGCTGTCCAACACAAGGAACAACCAAAGTCACTGTGGGATTGTTCATCTTGTTACTGATCAGCCGAAATATCTGTCTCCGAATAGAGGTATTGCTGCCAAGGGTATTCTCTAAAGGGTGAGCCATTTATGGCAACCTAGTTGTATTCAGAATCTACTTAATAATAAAACCCTCATATATGTTGCACCGGTTTTCCCGCATTGGTTTTTCTCGAGGACGATTGTCCAAAAATAACGGTGTCCCTTGTGTTGTCTCAGTTTATTTTAGTTGTTGATATGTATATTTGTGAAGGCTACAATTGTGTTTACTTCGATATTTATGCATTTAAATAACTTGTTAATTCAAAGAACAAGTAGCAGATAGTAAACCAGAAAATGCAGTCGGGGTTTCTAATGTATTAGATTCAGAAATTTTCACATGGTATGAGAGCGATTACAGATCAAGGAGGACTTAAGACACCAATAGAAGAAATTTGAGAGTTTGAAGCAAAGAAGCAGCTGTCCCGAGAGACAACGTTGTTTTAGAGCTAGAGACACAGGAGGAAGGGTGACGCAGAGCCTCACGCAGAGCCTGCGTCAGCATTCTGAGCTAGGAGGAGAGCCAACGCAGAGGCAGAGCAGGAAGGATTGACGCAGGCCTACGCAGTGTCCGGTCATGTTTCTCAGTCAGGAAGGATTGACGCTGAGGCCAGGAGGAGCTGATCCAGTTCTCACTGTGATTGCGTAGAGCCAAAAGGGCTCAAATTCTTTAGTAGCTAGGGCTAAGGGAGCTATGCAGATTGTGATTTGAGGAACTCGTGAGACGTTGTTTCTATCTATGCAGAACAGTGTCTAAGGAGATAGAACCAAGGTAGAGGGAAGCAATACCTTGACGAATTTCTAGCCAAGAAATTCAGATCTGAGTTGCCGTAGCAAGGGGGGATTGGAGAGGAGTGATTCGATAGTTGGCCAATTTCCAGGAGGGAAGTCGAGACTTAGAGGGAGTCTAGAAGAAGAGCAGAGATGGCAGTGAACGGATTGAGGGATCAGGACAGATTGGACGGGGCTTCCAATTTTGTCATCTAGAAGACCAGGATCCTGGCAATCCTGGATAAACATTGCATCAAGGACTATGCCTTGAAAACCGTAGTTGTCCCAGTTGACTTGAATGCTAATGAGAAGTATGAGGCCGAGACAAAGAAAAAACGCATGATCCTAGACGGAGTTAAAGATCATATCATACCACATATTGCTGAGAAGAACACAACAAGGGAGATGTGGGAGGCGCTGACCACCTTATACTAAGGCTCTTCCGTGCAGCGAAAGATGTTATTGGAAAATCAACTGAGGTCATATCAGATGCAGAAAGGAGAGGAGATAGATCACTTCCTCCTCAGGTTGCAAGGAATTCGCGACCAGCTTACTTCCGTGGAGTCTACACCGGATCTAGAGTTTATGGTCAGGACTGGGAGATGTTTGTCCAAAGCATTTTGGGCAGAGCGCCTCTCCCCAAGTGGGAAGAGATGTGGGAAGCTCTTCGATAGGAAGAGATCAGGAGGTTGACCAAGGCGGGGAGTACTGGTAAGGGAGTTCGAGTCAAGAAAGGAGGAGGATGCGGCTCTAGCATCTGCGGGACAACAAGGGAAGAGGAAGGACATCTCCAAAGTCAAGTGCTTCAACTGTGGGGAGTTGGGACATTATGCATCTCAGTGCCCCGAGAAGAAAGGCAAGGAAGAAGCTTTCAACATAAAGGCAACTCCAGCAAAGGCGGACAAGGATGTCGAGATTGATAACGATTGTGCCATGAGTGCTCATGCACATCTAGAGAAGAGGTGGGGTGACATCGAGTTGTAGTTAGGAGGACTACACGTAGGGGCAAGATCCTTGAGTGGCCCAAACTCTTGGATCACATCCGACTATGGGAGCCCTTAATGACAGTAGCATGATGACAGGTGTCAGGTGAAGCAAAGTGTGGTGGAGTAGCAAGGCAGGGCTAGAGCGCAGAGTTCTGTAGGCGGGCAGTAGAGGTTGCAGCAGTGCAAGAGGCACAGAAGAGGTTACAGTAGCGCAGTGGCAGCATAGGGAGCACGGGTTAGCAACAGAAGCAACTTCAACATAACGAGGCTTCCAGATTAACTGGGATGTCAGTGGTTGGGAGAAGTCAGTTACTCACTTCTTGGTAACTGAGTTGCAATGCAGCGATTAGCAGTGGCAGTGCTATGGGCAGCATGATGCAGCATGTTGAGAGGGAGTTGCAGTACAGATGTAGCAGTGGTAGTGGCAGTGTCATGGGAAACAATACAGGAAGCAACAATGCAGGGGATGTGAGGCAGCATGCCAAGCATCAGCACAAGTACGTATGTTGAGGATTAGTGTGATGTTTCTATGGTGAAGCATTACTAGAGCACATTTCTTGCTAAGAGGGAGTGTTGATTTTTGGTAGCACCAGATGTGCTCTAGCCATGAAATTTGGTGGAGAGGCTAAGGCACATGAGATTTCCAAGACCCAGAAATCGTTTGGAGAAATTCCACCCAGATGAAGAGATATTAAAATAATTAATATTTTTAATGAGTTCCTAAGTCTAAACTTAGGAAAATTAGAATATTAATGTGTATTAATATAATATGGGTGAGAAAGTTCTAAATAACAAGGATCAAGCTAGATCTAATCTTAGTCGTTGATTAGGGACTTAATCTCGGTTATTGAATCGTCAACAGGGAAAGTATAAGAGGAGACTTGAGGGTCAGTTGGAGATACACCAAGAGAGATCAAGAATATGATTTTCTGGGGCAAGGTTTGCTGAGGAAATCGAGTGAGTGATTAGTTGCAGCGAGGGGCAATTCAACAAGGGACTTCGATCCAAGGCTGAAGGATACATATCATAGAGGCAACAGAGTGTGAGTAGAGGCAGCGCAGAGCCTAGGAGGGTTGACGTAGAGGCTAAGGAGGCCAACACAGAGGACGCAGAGGGCCAAAGAAGTTGATGCAAAGGATGTAGTGAGCTTCAGAGGTTGCGTTGAGGTGATTCAGTGGGATAGATTGAGAGTTGATTGGCTGACGCAGAGCCAGAGTGGGTGATGCAGTTCCAAAAGAGTGTGTGGAGCAGCTTTTGCTGTCCATCACAAGGAACAACCAGAGTCACTGTGGGATTGTTCATCTGGTTGCTGATCAGCCGGAATATCTGTCTCCAAATAGAGGTATTGCTGCGAAGGATATTCTTTGAAGGGTGAGCCATTTCTGGCACCCTAGTTGTATTCAAAATTTGCTTAATAATAAAACCCTCATATATGCTGCACCGATTTTCCCGCATTGGGTTTTTCCGGGGACAATTGTCCAAAAATAATTGTCCCTTGTGTTGTCTCAGTTTATTTTAGTTGTTGATATGTATATTTGTGAAGACTGCAATTGTGTTTACTTCGATATTTATGCATTTAAATAACTTGTTAATTCAAAAAACAAGCAGGAAACAATAAACTAGAAAATGCAGTAGGGGTTTCTAATGTATTCAATTCAGAAATTTTCACACTAAGCTCGTCCATCAACTCATCGATGCGAGGGATGGGGTACCAGTTCGTCAGTGTCTTCCTGTTGAGGGCCCGGTAGTCAATGCACATGCGCAAGGTTCCATATTTCTTCTTCACCAACACCACTGAAGGAGCAAAAGGACTGGAACTCGGCCTGATGTGGCCCAATGCCAACAATTCCTTGATGGCCCTCTCAATCTCGTCCTTATAGGCCTTAGGATGCCTATAAGAGTTAGTGACCACCGCCTGCACACCTAACTCCAGCTCGATGGTGTGCTCGAATCCCCTATCTAGTGGCTTCCCTGGTGGGATATCTCCAAATACCATTGAGTACCTGTCCGACAAGGTTTGTATGTCTGGAGGTGGTGGTTGGGCCTACCCTCCAACCTCTGAAACCCTCAACTCCACTGCCCATGCTATGTCCCCATGTCGCAGATCTACCTCCATCCTATGCACTGAGACTATCTATGGTGGGTATGAATGCATGCCTCTAAGGACCATCGATCTGCCATCTGGGCCAGGGAACTCCATCTCTAGGTTCTTCCAATCAATAATAACTCGTCCAAGGGAGTACAACCACTGGACACCCATCACCATGTTGGTGTCCGGCACATTGACCACAAAGAAATGGTATGTCATAAAGTAGTTCCCCATAATTACTGTCAAAGTGGGCACATACCGAGTGCATTGCATGGTATGACCACCTGGTACCAAGACTGAAAAGCCCTCAAACTCGGTCGTGGTAAGGCCCCTCCTCTGAACCAACTGGGCATCTATGAAGTTGTGGGTAGCCCCACTGTCAATTAAGACCGACACCCGTTGCTCTTGTATAGTGCCTCTGATTCTCAATGTCAGAAATTTGGGGAGTCTGCATAAAGAAGCAAGGACTCCCTCGGATGGGGCAAAAGGATGCCCCACCCTGTGGAGGTGGTGGTGATGGTCCCCTCTCTGCTGGACTCTCACCGTCTCCCATACCACACTCCTACTCCACCTCATCCTCTTGGTCACTATCTGAAAAGACCTCAATGTAATGTGCTTTGCCAGCAGTCCACTGATGGCCTGGTGCCCTAGGCTCCCGATAAGTAAAGCACAACTTCCTCCTCCTAAGGGCCTTCCGTGTCTCATCATCCAGTTGTCCCCACCCCTAGGTGGATCTCGAAGGTGGGGGTCTAGTGTCATGCCCCTTCTGGGGAAAAGGGGTCCATGCAGGAAAAGGTGCCCGTGCCTTGGGGTTGACCCCCTGCAAATATCTAGTGCACATAACTGCTTCCTACAACGTGGAAGGTCTGGGTGACTTCACTAGTCCACGCAGGGGCACGAGTAAGCCCTCTATGAAGGTGTATACTGTCCAAGCATCTGATAGGTCCAACACCATCACTGAAACTCTAAGATGTACTGCTCTAGGTTTCCTGTTTGGCGAAGTTGGGTTAGCTCCCTGAAATGAGCCTCCGAATCCCACTGGTCAAAGCGCTCCACCACCCTCCCGGTGAAGTCCTCCTATGAAGCCACATTGGCATGCCCCAGGGTGGCCAAGCCATGAAACCACCAGTCGTGGGCTTCCCCCTCTGTGTGCAACGTGGCCATCTTGATGGCTTCGAGCTCTGTCATCCGGTTAAGCTAGAAATACGTGTCCATCTTCTCAACCCATGCCCGAGCAGTGCATTTGGCAGTGCCATCGAATGTAGGGAAGTACATCCTCCCTATTGTCCTCTACAACTCATAGCTTTGTGTGCCCTGTCCTCCATAACCCTTGCTCTTCTCATTTTGCTTGAGCTTGCAGAAATCTCTGAAAGAGAGTGCTTCCTTGAAGTCTGCACCCATGGACTACCATTCCCTAAAGTGTTCTCCCATCTGTGAAGGGTCTTCAGTCCCTACTGGTTCAACCTGTGCTATAGGCATGAAAGAGGGCAGTGTGGCTCGAGTTGGCCCACTCGCTGATGGAGGCTGTGTTGCAGGTGAAGGGTGATCGAATTGTTGAGAGGTCCCAGAAGTTTGCCCAAATAAGAATCCCCTAGGGGTGGTTCTCTCTCGGTTCTGCATTTTAATCTCCTCTAGCATCTCCTTTTGCCCCTTTGCTAGATCATTCAAAGCTTTCAAGAGGCTGTCAAAAGCCATCTCCTCTCTGCTCTTGGGCTCTCCCATATCTTCCTCTGCTACTACTGCCTTCCCTCTATCTTCGTGTCTGGAGTGATCTCTAGTTTTTTTTCTTTTCTTCGGTATCTCTACCTCCTGTATGTAATATTCTGCTAGTCCCCTTCTCTCATAGGAGAAACTCCCCACAGCTAAGCCAAGACCTAGGCTCTGACACCACTGTGATATTCCTAAATAGGAAGTTAAGCGATAAACAAAGCAAGCAAACAATCCAGCAATCATAAATGCGAAATACACATCAAACACCCATTAAAACGCTAGAAATAGAGAACTATTGAGCCATTTTATTCAATCATCAAGGGCAAATACAACAGTGAATGGAATGGTTCCCCTGGGCTTGTCTCTAAGGACAAGCATGAAAAAACCTAGGTGAGAAAATGCTGATCTGAAGGTTGCCCAACTGTTGCACTAGAAATGATCTGCGTTGCCCAGAAACTACGTTGTCTGCTAGAACAAAATGGCAGGACTCAGTGCTTCCCATGCTAAAAAATTTATAATACTTCAGCTCCCGGATCCTGGTGGTTTAAGACTATTTAAGATTATCATGATCTGTTTTTACCTTGAAGTGTCTTCCTATTAGGTAGGGTTGCCATTTCTTAAGTGCAAGTAGTATTGCCAACATTTCCTTCTCATAAATAGCTTTGTGTAAATACTTTCCTTTGATTGGACGACTTTCGAAAGCAATGGGCCTTTCTTCTTGCATTAAAACAACACCAATTCCATTTCCTGAGGCATCACATTCCACAATAAAGGTTTTTGTGAAGTTCAGCGTAGCAAAGACCGGTGCTTGGCACATTGCCTCTTTAAGATGTTCAATGGCCTTCGTTGCTTCTAGAGTCCATGAAAATGCATCTTTTTTCAATAATGTTGTTAGAGGTGCTGTTATTCTCCCATAATTCTTAACAAACTTGCGATAATATCTTGTCAACACGAGAAATCCTCGCAGATGCTTTATGGATGTGGGGACTTTCCATTTCTTAACGGCTTTAATTTTGCTAGGGTCTACCTTAACACCTTAATGAGATATAATATGACCCAGATATTCCACCTCTTGTACTCCAAAGAAACATTTGGAGCTTTTTGCATATAATTGTTTCTCCTCCAATAGTTTGAGCACCCTGTCAACATGTTGAACATGATCTTTCCAAGATTTGTTGTAGATTAGTATATTATCAAAAAATACTAACACACATTTTCTAAGGAAGGGTTTGAAAATGGAATTCATCAACCCTTGAAATGTAGAAGGTGCATTGGTAAGGCCAAAAGGCGTGACCTAAAATTCATAATGACCCTCATGAGTTCTAAATGTTGTTTTAAGAATGTCTTCAATCTTCATTCTGATTTGATGATATCCTGAACGAAGATCCAACTTGGTGAAGTAAATTGATCCATGCAATTCATCCAATAATTCATCAATGACATGAATGGGAAATTTATCTTTAATAGTGAGCTTGTTGAGCTCCCTATAATCTGGACACATGCGCCATGATCCATCCTTCTTATGCACTAATACTACTGGAGCAGAAAAAGAACTTTGACTAGGTTGAATTATACCAGCCTCTAGCATTTCTGCAACCATACGTTCAATTTCACTCTTTTGAGCATAGGGATATCTGTACAGCCTGATGTTTGGAGGAACACTTCTGAAATCAAATGAATAGCATGATCATGATCACGAATAGGTGGGAGACCTTTGGGAGTCTCAAATACCTTGGAATGATTGTCCAAGATATTTTGGAGATCTAGAGAAATAGATGGTTTCGATGTGAGAACCTCTAGTGAACATAATTGTGCAATTAGGCCTCGTAGTTCTTTCTTTAGAAGCTTTGTCATGCTGTTATAGCTGATTATCTTTCTTGGTTTCCCTGTGATACCCCTTAATTCAACTTCCTTTCCTTCAAAAACAAAATTCAAGAAAAGTTCTTGAAAATTAAAAACTATTGTACCCAGGTAGAAAAATATACATACATTTGGTGACCTCAACCCACCCAGAAGGGAAACCGGGTCTGTTGGCCACCTTAAGTCATTATATGCCGACCAATAACAAAAAAGGCTAAGCCTGTAAATCCATGCCAAATACACTTCGCTACAAAAATTGCTAATTTGATTTGCTATCAACATAATCCACTTAAAAGGACAAAAAGGAGAACTAGTTCTCATAGTACTAACAAAGAAAACTATTTGCATGAACTGTAAGGTTTAGTCTACCATGATCTCAGGCTTAATGTCATCCTCTCGGGGCGCTGTAGTCATCTTCTGCAGTTGTTGTTGTATTACCTCCAACTTACTATCCTGCATCATCAAGGTTACTTGTAGATTTTCCATCTCCCTCAGATTTGGAATTCCTTGGGCCAATTCTGCCATCTCCATTGCTACTTGCTCCATAGCCTTGGCCAATAACCTCTTCACTACCCAGTAAACATGAAGGGCCTGTTTGTATAATGACAGGAAACCCCTTGTATTACCTGGGTCAGGGAGCAGGTTGCTCCAATCCTCCATCTCAGGTTTTGAATCGTCCTCCATTGCGTTGTTTTCCAACTCTTGGATAATTCTACGAATATCTGCATCGGTTCCTTCATGATGCCCTCTCGGCCTCCTGCACCCAATGCTTCATTGTTTTTCGACCCCTTCTCTGTCGTGCTGGCGAGGCTGCTTTAGAATCTTGGCTGTCTGTTTGCCGTGTTCCCCTTCTACCCCTACGCCCTCTTCCTCTGCTTGAGCGAGGCGGTCTGCTCTTGCTATTAGCCTTGCTCCCCTGTCCAATCTCAAAGGATATATTCCTTATGAATTCTTCTCTGTCAGTCTCCTTGCCCTTCCTATCATAGTCAATTCCTTCCTCCTGCTGCTCTTTTTCAAGCATTTTCGCTAGCCACTCTCTTCTTTTCTTGAAAGAAAATTGGTTTGCTTGCTCCTGGGTCTCCCCTCCTCCCGGTCCCTCTGATTTTCTTTCTCCCTCTGGCCCTATTCAGTATCCACCCATGCTTCTTGCATGGTTTTATCCTGCCTCGATTGCCTGCGCGTCTTGTTCATGTCAACTTCAGCCCTTCTCATTTTCTCTGCCTTTACCGTCCGTCCCCTTCTGAAGCGAATAGCCTGGATTATCTGCCAACTGCTTGTTTCCTGCGTCGCCCTCCTTCCCTTCGTATCGCCTTCAGCACTACCCTTGCCTGCATTTATCATTCTGTTGCCACCTACTGTTATGAAACCAACTCAAGAAAAAGATAGAAAAGATAGATCAACGCCTTAAAATTCAACCTCTTCGAGGGGGAAAGCTCCTTTACATTACATAAATGAACAATTCTTCGATGATTCAAATGACAAAACCTCCTTTCTGTATATAGGAGTCTAAGGAGTCACAATATAACCCAGCCGACCTAACAATAATAATATAAAGCCACAAATATAACAATAGAGAGATTCTATGGGGCACAGTGATAACAATATGGGCACAATAGGGGCACAACAATATTTTATTTTTTCTCTGTAAAATTAAACTATTTCTATTGAGTAAAATATAGTACAGTCAAGAGAGACAAGAAACCGGCCGACCGGAAATGATGAAACTATCAACCTCGGTCCCGGAAAAGGAATGAACCATACAAGGAGCTACAACAGTTGACTTGAGAACAAAAACTGACTTTTACCCCATAGGGGAAAAATTCTCAACACGATGTTTTTTCCCTTTCTTTTTATTGACTTTTATCCAGCCATCCTGGGGAGAATGAGCTAGAACAACTTGAAGACTGGGATTTTCCAACAGGGGGATCTCCTTATCTGATTCAGAAGAGGAGATCTCATGGATGCGTTTCTAGGAGACTGCTGAGACAGAGGTGGGCGCAGGAGTATCAGTGGGCGGATCCATCGATTGAGGCGCCTGGTCCGGTTCTGCATCGCTCTCCTCATCTTCCGAGCTTGAGGAATCAGAGCTTACTGCTGGCGGCAGAGGACAAGGGGCCCAACGTTTGGGTTTGGACTTTGCAATGTTGCCCTTTTTCGCTTTTGCAGGGAGTGATGGGCAAGAATTCTGCAGGTGCCCTGTTAGGTGACAATGGCAGCAACAGAAGGCAGTGTTCTCGTAGTCCAGGTTCTGAGTCCAAACAAAATCATTGATCTTGAGATTGATTTGATCTGGCAGACCCTTGCTAAGATCTAGCTCCACACATATTCTGGCATATGTGTAGAGACCTTGATGTTCCCGCATAGAATCTCCCATTAAAAAGCGGCCCAAGGTGTTGCCTATACACCTATAGACTGCTAAATGCCACAGGTGAGCTGGTAAATTTGGAAGTCTGATCCAGACAGGCGCTTTGGTGATGACTGCAGATGCTGGGTCGAAATCTGGGAACCATGGAGTTAAGAAGAGTCCTGCTGTACCCATAAACCAAGGACCTTCTTCTAAGGCCTCTTCATAATGCTTAGGATTGCCAAATAGAACTATAAAATATCCTTTTGAGCAGAAGCTGACCTTGCAATGATGAGTCCAGTTGTCATGGATCCAGTCATAGAGGTCCTTAGAGCGTGGCCAAAGCCCGTTGAATCTGCAGATGATGGCCCTTTCAACAAATTTTTGAAGGTTATCTGCAAGGCCCGGGTGGGAGAGCTCAACAGAGGGAACCTCCTCTAACTTGTCAACCAGGAAAGGCTTGGGTTTGGGAGCCTCAGGGGAGAAGGGAATCTCAGATTGTACTGCTGCTTTGTAGGAGAAGGGAGGAGCAGAAGAAGATTGACCTGCAGCGCCGCCTCTCAACCGAAGGGAAAACACTAAAGAGCTATTATTTTTTATGCTGTAAGAAGAGAGGGGGAGAGGATCATCGAGTTGTTTACCTTGAAAGAGAAGTCTCTGTAGGGCAGAGGGAATCCCAACTCGACGCTCCAGATTTACGTTGAGATCCTGCACCAGATCTGAAGGGTAGACCCATTGCAGAATGGTCTTGCCTGAGATCTGTGAGATTTGAACCTGAAAGGGGGCAGAGAAGTTTTCAAACGCTTTCTGGCGCAAAACAATGCTTGAATCTTTTGAGTTTTCTGTCTCCTGTCGAACTGGAGGCGGTGGGGGAAGAAAAGGCTTCTGCAGATGGCAGCTATCGCTCCAGCCCTGATCCGCTGCTAAGGAAAGGCAAGCTGATTTGTGGATGGGCCGAATGGACCTTTGCGTCATACAAACCCCTTCCTCACTGCTTTTTTGGAGAAGGGAGAGATGCCCACGCTTGGAGCGTGTCCAAGGTCTCTGTCCTGGGAGAAAAATCTGGGCAACTGACACCGGCATGCGAGCCTTCAGAATGTCTGCCATGGTCACCAACAAGCCGAAGGAAAAGCCAGCAAAATCCATTCTGTGCATAGCTTGAGATCAGGCCCCTCCATGAGACCAAGTCTCGGTGAGGCATTTCGGCAAACACTTGCTGCGCATCCTCCATGCTTTGGCATTTTGCATACATGTTGAAAACAAGGTTTCCCAGAATAGTTTTTGTCTCCAATCCGCAGCGTTGCGGTTGCATGCAACAGCCGACAGGGAACTGGCGCTGAAGGTGATCTACGAAGGGAGCGACGACAGGATCCTTTGAATTGAGCAACCTTCTCATTAAGAGTCTTGAAACAACATCCAGCTGAGAATAATTCCCAACACGGTAGTGCTGCAGAGGGAAAAGGCATTCGTATTTCCCCACTGCTAAGAGGAGACACACCCGGGTAAACCTTAAGAATAGACACTAGCCAAGGAAAAAACGTGGAGAGAAGTTTACCCATGCACTGGCGGCATCACCAGTTCTCGACGCCCCCATCAACAGGTAAGAGACACCTACCACAGCTATGGCCTCGGATCTTTGAACAACAGCAAGAGTGCCCTTCTCGGTCTTTTCGCTGACCACCCAACAAGGTTCATCCATACACTCCCCTGTTTCATGAGAAAAGCTCGAAGCAAAATGCCATCTTTCCAAGAATGTCTCCGCCAGAGAAAATGTTCTGTGGCTGCTAAAGCGGTTTTTCTTTTTAGAAAACTTGGTGCCCAGAAAACCCCGGCTGCCATAGATCGTAGCAGTGGATGGAGCCCAGGCGAAGGGGCCGAACTGCCTCGGGGAGGAGCACGAAAACCTAGCGGGAGCGAGTGCCATTCTCAAGTCTCTGTGATATCTCTATAACTATTCAGTGACTCTATCCTCGGGGCACAACAATATTAATAAGGGGTACAACTACAATAGTAATGGGGTAATGACTAGTATTATAGGGACCCAACATGCCCCTCTCCTTCAAAAAGTGTTGTCCTCAACGCTTGAGTAGTTTTGGATGCTTCTGTATAAAATTCTCATCC
>APFE031093012.1:126396-162740 GCA_000404065.3 Pinus taeda
CGATTTTTGGAATATGGTGGGTCTTCGATCCAACATTAGAGTCTATGATATCATGATTAACATTTTTTTTGTTCACATGATGAGTTTCCTTTACTACCTTTTCACCATTAGTAAGTATTTCTTGTAGAAAATTTGTGAAATCTGTCTTCAAATCTGCCATGCCTGTCTTCAAATTTGTGTTCAAATCTATCTTCAATTCTTCCATGTCTGTTTTCAAATATGTCTTCCAATCATCCATCTTAGCTTCCACGCCCTTTATCTTAGATTCCATGCCATTTATCTTAGTTTCTGTTAGCTTTTGTGAGCGTGACATTTGTTGCACTTGTTCTTGTAATTTTGATATATCATGTAGCATTTCTTCCTCTTCTTCATGAGTCATACGAGAGATTTCAGGTTCCTTACTAGGTGTTTGCATTTTCTTTCCTTGGGGCATTAGTCACTGATACTAATGCTTTACTATGCCCTTTGAATTCCTTCAAAATAATTTTTCAAACCAAGCTTAAGCAAAAATTTAAAAAATCTACACACTTTTTTTCACTTTGTAGGAGCTCAATATTGCTTCTGATGTATCTCTGTAATTTCACATCATCCAGTTCTAAAATTGCGACCTGTGGTAGCCCTCTGTGTCTTCTTTCCAATGCCACTAGTCTGACCCCAATTGGATTTTCCAATGAAGAGTTATGCCAAATCACCCACAGTGACCTGATTATAGACTAATTCAGTAGAGCGAACTTGTACGACGTGCCACGTGTCCCTGTTTCGACCTTTTGCTCTGAAAATATATATGGAAGAAACTACAGTCCGTTCTCTTTCTGTGCCTTCTTACGAAATTTCAATCTAATGCTCAGAGAGAAAGTTATGACGATTTTCCCCAGGTCACCTGTTTGGAATGTAATTCAGGAGTCTACAAAAAGGCCAACTTCCTCAGATCATATCTCCACAAATATAATGCGAATATATTTGAAATTTGGACCCAAGATTCAACATGATTTCGTCTCAAATGGGTTTTTTTTAAGCTTCTGAAACGTCGCAGAAAAAAGTTATAGCGAAAATGCCACGATGACCTTTTTGGAGTAGCGAAACCCTAGAATCCAAAGCTCTGATACCAAATGTTATGAAACCAGCTCAAGAAAAAGATAGAAAAGATAGATCAACGCCTTAAAATTCAGCCTCCTCGAGGGGGTAACCTCCTTTACATTACATAAATGAACAATTCTTCGATGATTCAAATGACAAAACCTCCTTTCTATATATAGGAGTCTAAGGAGTCACATTATAACCCAGCCGACCTAACAATAATAATATAAAGCCACAAAAATAGAGAGATTCTATGGGGCACAGTAATAACAATATGGGCACAATAGGGGCACAACAATATTAGTAAGGGGTACAACTACAATAGTAATGGGGTAATCACTAGTATTATAGGGACCCAACACCTACCCACCGTCCCATCACCTGCTCGCCATCGATCCTTACTCCTTCCTCTTTCATGATTATTTTGTCTCTTTGCCTCGGGTTTCTAACATGCCTACAGGCCACCTTAACGTCCTGTGGGATGATTAAAATGCGCGGTGAGCTGAGATGCCACCTTTCCTCCTCCATCATGATCCAACACGTCACCCCTTTGTCCACCCCGATCGGGGGCCATCTGTTACTTCTATCCTGAGGCTGTAATCTCATGGTTGTCTTGGGTAATGATCAAGTTAAGGGGTGCCCATTGTGTTGCTTCCAAATGAGTTGGCCATATGCTATCCACCTTCCCATCCTGCTCATTACACCCCCAGTTAGCTAGAAAGTCCGTTGCTTTATTACCATCTCTCCTAACATGGTTGATGATCTTATAATCAATACGTTTCATGACTTCTGCCAGGTCTTGAATTAGTCCGGCCATCCTCCAGCTCTTCGCTACCTGCTCCCAATTCTTTCCATTATTCAATTTTCTCAGCATTTCTATTACCAGGTTTGAATCTCCCTCGATTTCTAACTTTGTGTATCCATTTCGAATGGCTATTCGAATACCTTGATAGACTGCCATCAGTCCCGCTTCATTATTGCTCATTATACCTCCCCTGTCCGCATAAACCCATCTTGTTCGCCCTTGAGTGTCTCTAAAAATGCCTCCGAAACCTACTGGCCCCTGGTTTCCTTTAGATGCCCCATCGAAATTTAATTTAATGAAATCATCGTGAGGGCATTTGAACTTGGTAGGGCTCAAGGTATGACTGCTTTGATTTATTTGTTTTTGGGGATAAACCATACCCTGTTCCAGATTTAAACTAATTAGGATTCGACCTTCATCTGGAGTTGTTTTCCAGTCTTCCTGTTCCCATGCTTCTGCTAAGATAGTTTCCCTTATAAGTTTTTGAGTACATTCCCAAATCATCTCTGGAGGATTGCTTCTATCCTGAAATACTCTTAGGTTTCTCTCTTTCCAAATTAGCCATATATTGAATCCCATTGCTAGACTCCAAGCTCTCCTTACCACAGGATTAGAGAACTGACCTTTCCCCCATTGAAAAATGGTTTGTTTAATGTCCTGTGGGTTCCGATTTGTCTTTCTGAAGAGATTTCTTATCTCTTCCCATTGCTGCTGAGCTACCATGCATGAGTTTAAGAGATGTTCCTGCGTTTCTTTGTCTTGTTTACATAGACTACATCTGGAAGGTCCATGAAACCCTCATTTCTGAATTTGATCCCAAGTCAAGATTCGCCCTCTCCCTACCAACCATGCGAACAGTGTAACCTTTGGCCACCACTTTTTTTGCCAGATTTGTTTCCACTCTAGAGTATGACCTTCTTGCTCCTATCGAGTTGTTAAATAGTAGGCTTCCTTAGCCGTGAAGGTTCCTCTTGTGGATCTACCCCATCGAAGAATATCCGGGTTTGTTCGAATTTTAATTCTTCTTGAATCCATTTCCTTTTCCAGCAGAGCTTTCTGTTCAGTATTAATATTACTGTCCCATTCCTCCGGTTTCTTCCATGCTCTCCAGGTTTCCTCTTGCCTTTCTTCTTTCCAGTATTCATTCACATAATTTAGCCCTTCCGCTTTAGCCTTCTGGTATGTGTTTTGCAGATCTTGTATCTCTATCATTCTTCCTCTTTGCTACCAGGCTTCCTCCCAAAATTTGGCTATGTGTCCATTCCTTATTTCCCAGAATGCATGTTTCCCTATGATATCTCTGTTGTTACTCGCCAACTCCCAGATTGTGGAGCCTCTTGGAACCTCTTCCAATCTTAAGAATTCCTTCAGTACTTGTGGGCATATTATATTTTTGGGTACATATTTTTTTCCATAAACCTTCTCCACCTTTCATCCATCTCCACCATAGCTTCGCTCCTAGGACTTGGTTCAAAATATACGAGTCTTTAAGACCTAGTCCCCCTTCCTCTTTGTTCTTTGTTATGCCCTTCCATGATATTAGAGCCCATTTCTTTTGTTGCTTTGGTCCTCCCCATATGAATTTACTGAATATCTCCGTCATTTTTGTGCACACTCCTTTAGGGACTGCCATTGCCGAGAGAGGGTAGATGGGAATTGCTTGAAGAATCGATTTTAGGAGCACTAGTCTTCCCACTATATTCAGAGCTCGGAATGACCAGCTAGCCAGTCTATTCTTGAGTTTCTTGATGATATGCTGTCAATTTGCTATCCTCAGCGGATTGGAAGCTAAAATATTTCCCAGGTATTTTGTAGGTAATTCTCCGGAGCGGAAACCCAAAATTCTGGTCAGGTGGTTTTAACCCTTTCCGGAGTATTGAAGAGGAAAGTGCAGGATTTGTCTTTGTTAATTTCAATACCCGAAGCTTCCATAAATAGATCCAGGATCCGTTTCACTTGTTTAACTTCTCTTAGAGATACCGCGCAAAAAAGCATAATGTCATCGACGAACTGCTGATGAGTAATAGGTAAGTTGTTTCCCCAGGGTCTCAGTCCTTTGATCTTTCTCTCCCTCAGTTCTTTTTTGAAGTATCTTCCCAATCCTTCCGCTGCTATGATGAATAAAAAAGGGGATAACGGGTCTCCTTAACGCAATCCTCTTGTAACATTGAAAGTTGATGTTGGCGATCCATTTAAAAGAATGGAAAAATTAGGAGTGGATATCATACTATATATCCAATTCACCCATCTTTCACAGAAGCCAAATGCCCTTAAAATTGTTTTTAAGTAATTCTAGTTTAAACGGTCATATGCTTTGGAGAGATCCAGCTTTATCATCATTCCTGTTTCTTTCTTTTGTTTCAGAGAGTGAATCACTTCCTGAGAGACTACTAGCCCGTCAAGTGTTTGTCTCCCCTCCACAAACCCAGTTTGTTCCGGGGAAATTATCCTAGAAAGAATTGGTTTCAGTCTTTTGGCTATTAGGGTTGCAATAATCTTATATATTACGTTACAGAGAGCAACAGGACAGAAGCCTTGGGTTGTTTCCAAATGAGCATATTTAGGAATAAGAGAAAAAATAGTTGAATTCAGTCCGGGCCATACCTTTTGGAGTCTGTGCGATTCCTCCACCACCTCCAGGATGTCCTGCCCTAAGAAGTGCCAGCCAGCTTGGTAAAATTCCACTGTAAAACAGTCTGGTCCTAGGGCTTTGTTTCTTTTCATTCCTTTCACAATCTCCTCCACTTCTTCCAGAGTTGCCGCCCGCATTAAAGCTAAATTTTGGTCCCTAGTGATCATATTTGGGATTTCATTACATACCCTGCCTATAACTTCTTCTCTATCCATTTGAGGTTCAGTAAGGATATCTTTAAAGTGCCCTACCAGAGTCTGTTCCATTTCTTCATGCTTGGTTATACGTTGTCCTTCCTCGTTTTTGATAGAAAAAATTCTATTCCTCTATCGATGTTGGATCATGGCTTTGTGAAAGAACTTCGTATTCCTTTCTCCTTCACTTAGCCAATTTATGCGAGACTTCTGCTTCCATAAAATTTCTTCCTGTTTTCTGCGTTCCTCAATTTGACTTATTATTATGCCCTCTTCTCTACTTCTTTCCTCGTTCCTTCCTTCAGCGATAATTGTTTGTTGCAGCTCTCTCATTTTTTGTTCTAACCGCCGTTGTTCTATGAATATATTCCCAAATTCATCTTTGTTCCATTTTTTTATTTTGCCTCTGAGTTCTTTTAGTTTCAGCTGGAAGGTTTGCATCTTGCTTCGCCTTCTTTGTTGGCTCTCGTTCCACCACTCCTCCACCTTTGGCATGAACTGTTGATTTCTGGGCCAGAACGCTTCAAACCTAAAGGGGCGCCTTTTGGGGGCTTGCTTTAAGGTCTATTTCTAGTTTGACTGGCCAGTGGTCTGAGCCCATGGCTGGAAGAATCATTGCCTCAATGTATATATCCCTATTCATAATTTGTTTCGATATTAAAATCTATCCAGTCTCGATGCGATTTGATTTGCACCTCCTCTACGATTATTCCATGTATGGATCCCATTTATTGTATGGATATCCACCAGCCTTTGTTCTGATATCATGTCTCCAAAAGCTGCCATGTCTTGGTATGTTTTCCTTAATCCCCCTCTTTTTTCCACTATAGTTGTGATCATGTTAAAGTCCCCACCTGCAATCCACGACATTTTCGGGAATAGACTTCAAATTGTTTGCATGTTCCGAAGGAAATTTCTACGCTCGTTTGATGAGTGCGGACCATATACCCCTGTCAGGACTATCCATTCCGACGGACCTATCATTTTAAAGGTTCCTGAAAGGATTCAAGGGAAGCTTATCCAATTTTCAAATTGAACTTCTTCCGGATTCCATAGGATTGCTAACCCTCCTGCACTGCCTGCCGCATCCTGCCCCATTATCTCATATCCAGTATTAAACTTCCTCATTATTTCTTCCATTTTCTGAGTACTAATCTTGGTTTCTTGGATTATCATTACACTTGGTTTATCTTTTTTCAGTCTATCTCTCAGATATCTCTGTTTTCCCCTACTGTTAAGACCTCTGATATTCCAGCTTGTGATTATCATTTTAAAAGTTTTGGTGGTTGTTGGAATACCTCTGAGAGAGGTATAACTCTTCCCGAATTTACCAGCATCTCCCCCACCACTTGTATTGTTTCACTCATTGGCCACCTAACTCTTTTCCTTCCTCCTTTTCCAGTGCTGCCCATTCCAATATTCTGAGTCTCTTGTGCTTCTGATTGGTCTAGCTGACTTGCTGCAAGTTCCCCTGCCTTTCCTTTATATTTTTGGAACATCTCTTTATATAACTGCTTCTGCTCTTCTGGTATAAACCTTTCATCTAAAAGCCTCCATTCTCGTAACAATCTCCTCATTATCCGCTCCTCCTTTGTCTTTTTGAGGATCGATTTCCATTTGTGTTTTGTCATTTGTCTGGTCCTTGTTCTCCTCAACCTCTCCTTGTTCCTTATTTCCCTGGATTGTGTCCTGTTCTCCTGTTTCCTTGGATAGATCCATAGGTTCATCCTCGCTGTCTTCCTTTTCCATCCCCATTTCCTCTTCCTGCAACACTTTAAACTTGTTTTGATTTTCCAAAGGCATCGTTTTAATGGGAGTTTGCCTCAGGGACACACTTTTAACTACTTTTCTTCTGGTGGGTACTTCTTTAAATCCCTCTCCCTCATCCTCCGTTTCCTCTGTTGTCTTATTCTCCTTTCCTTTTCCCTCAGTTGACTCCTCTGCTCTGTTTAAAGGACATTGTCTGTAAAGATGGCCATATTCATGACATCTTCTGCAGCGAAATGGGATGTGTTCGTAATCCACTGGTTGCTGCCATACCTCATCGTGGTATTCTAGTTCAATGGATTCCAGAAGGGGCTCAGTTATATTCATATATACACATATCCTAGCATAAGATGTGTATCTCCCTCTTTTGGTGGTCTCGACTATTTTAACAAATGTCCCGATTGCATTACCTATTCCTTCCAGGATCTCCGGGTCCCAAAACTCCATTGGTAATCCGAAGAGTCTGATCCAAATAGGACCTGCTAACATTTTCTCCTTGTCTGGGTTGTAGTAGTCTTCCCAATGTCGGATAAATAGACCGGTATTGTTCATGAAGTAAGGTCCTCCCTCGAAGATCCTTTCCTTGTCCTCCAAACTAGAAAATATAACTGTGAAAAAACCCTTGGCACCCAATTTTAAATCTATGTGTCCCTTAGGTTTCCATCGCTGTTGTATCCATTTCGACAACTCCTTTTCAGACGGCCAAAACCCTACAAACTTACATATTAAAGCATGATCTCTCATATAACTTCTATATTCTTCAAGTTTGTTGTTCGGGATTACGAACCTAGGTCTTTTTGATGCCCTTGGAAGACATTTGCCGCTTAATCCCGCCTGCCAACGGCCTCCCATTACCGGGGATTCTCTGTTGTTTCCCTTTAAACCCTTCTGTGCTCCTATTCTGCTCGATTCCCCTGCTGTTATATTCTTGTAGGAGGGGATCTCTCCCCTCCCCGTTTCTGTTCCCATTTCTCCTTCAGAGCGCTCTGATTTTTTTCACCTCTTCTTCACCCGTGCCTGCAATTCTTTGTCTTTGCTCGAGCAAGAGAGGAACTGGCCTCCCCTGTGCTTGGTCTTCACTTTCAAACAACCCTCGGCAGCACTGGCTCAAACCCTGGCTATCGTCGAAGCCCTAGCTCTCTCCCCTCGCATCCTTTCGAACCGCTAAGCACCTCCTTTAAAATAACATTCCCCAGATCTGATAGATATGCCATTCCTGTACATAGATCTATAATTTATTTTTGGTTTTCTAACTTGGGGTTTTTTTGGCTTTTAATTTTATCATTGTATATATCATTTGGGTGTTTTTTGTTGCCTTGCAGCTATAAATCTGAGGAAGAAATCTGTGTAGAGTCCAGATCTAGGCCCTGGAGGGTAAGATCTAGATCTTTGGGGTTCATCAAAATCATTTTGCAGGAATACTATCCAAATTTTTGCAGTCCAAGGGTTTTTAAATTTTTAAATCTGGAAATAATTTTTTTTACAAGGGTTTCACTGATAAATCTAAAGCAGAAGTATAATATTTTAATCAAGGTTTTCCGGAAATTTTTCTTGGGTTCTTTGGCTACAGTTTTCTGCTGTGTTTTTTGCTAGGTTTCTCTCTGTCTTCGTTTTGGGGTTTCTCCTCATCCTCTGCTTGAAACCTGCGGATCCCTCTCCTACGTTGCCCACAACCTCAGATTTCTTCATCCTCTCACTGCAACCTAGCTCAACACAACTCCATCTTCTGCATCTCAACCCTGCTCTGATCCTTTCCTCTTCCGCTGTCTCGATCTACAAACCCTCAATCCGATGTCCTAAGTCTTCTTCGCAACTTGCACTACCCTCTGCGTTTCCTCATACCCTCAACCCTCGCTCACTCTTCCTTCTTTGCGGCGCCCTCTCTATGTGATTTCATCGCTAACCTGCCTATCTGCAATGTTACTCGCATTCCTTCAAACGATGCCCACGTACTGCCTCCTCTCCTACTGCGTGTGATCTCGCTGCCTGTCCGCAACCCTTCATCCATCTCCCTACATGCATTCTTCCCCTCCATACCCTCAGTCTCCTCATCTGCCGTCGAGTTTCAAACCTACACAGACAACAAATAAACAGTTTGATTTTTTCTATGTAAGCGATTAGGTTAGTTTAGTTAGGTTCTTTTTTTTTTTCATTTGTATTTTAGTTAGGAGTTAGGGTTAGGCATATTTTTTTTCTTTTTCAAGTTTCAGGTTTCATTTAACATTTTCGATTCTTTTTATGATTTGATTTGATTTTTTTTACTTTTTATTTTAACTTGTGATTTTAAATTTTTTTATTTTTATTTTCATTAAAAACATTAAAAAACCTAAAACATTTTAAAAAATCTAAAAAAATTCTAAAAATCTAAAAATTTAAAATTTTCTAAAATCTAAAAAAATCCTAAAAATTAAAGCATTTAAAGAATGTTAAAAATCTAAAATGTTTTAAAAAAAATCTGAAAAATTCTAAAAATCTTAAACATTTACAAAACCTAAAAAAATTAAATTCTGGTGACTAAGCAATTAAACTAAAAAATGGATTTACGCTTTCACATTAAAAATTTTAATGTGGCCTATCGCCCATTAAAATTTCAATTTTTAACCCTTTTGATTTACTGCCATATTTTGATTTCTTCATTCAACTAATTTCCTAAGGAATAATTAAAATTCTAATTTAAAAATTCTTAGTGTTATTTGGTGATTAAATGCAATTCTCATGATTTTTCTATGGTTAAGGTGCAATAAATGTTTTAAATCATATTGACTGTTGAAAAAAGATAATTTTGCTAGATTAACTTGCATGTTAAAGTTTTGAGCATTTTAAGTTTAATTGTTCATGATCGTCACTTTGCCACATTATAAATTGCTTTGGGTGATTTGTCATTTATTTAGTCTTTGGTTAATTCAAGTTAAAGGCACTAGTTTATAATCATTTCTATCTTATGGTCGTGTCTTAGTTACATGAGCATTTAATCTGTTCATCTGAGTTAATCGAGATTCATTTACATTCGTCAAGTTGTCCATCTTTAAGTCTCCTAGAGCCTGTGTTCCACAGGCCTTTCTCATTCATTCACCTTAGGGATCACCCCCTTTGATTTGTCTAGCAGAGAGTCTAAATGGAGTGAGTAAAGATTAGTGTGACAACCCTTACTCTGAGCATTGTCGCCGTGTCTAGACACTTTGTGCGACAATAGGAAGCAATTCAATTCCTTCGCTATCTTATAATGAATAAAATTATGGGTACTTCCCGAATCAATCAACACTATTGCCTTTTTTTCTTCATATGTCCTTCTATCTTGAGAGTTTGAGGAGTGGTAATTTCGGCCAATGCATTACAAGATATGGTCGGATTCATTTCTTCTTTCTCTAGGGTTTGTTCTTGGTGTATATCCTCTTCATTTGATGTTTTTTGTTCTTTTTCTTCTTCATCTTCACAACTTATGTAAAATAATTTATTCTCAACACACTTATGACCTTTAGTGTATTTGCTATCACAACTATAACAAAGCCCTTTTGCTTTTTTTTCTTCCAATTGTTGTGGTGTCAACCTTGTAGGTTGTGAAAAGCTAGGGGCAACAACACTTTCATCTTTACAGTTGTGAGTGGTAGGCTTCTTTGTTGCCATAATTTTTCTTTCAATTTTTCTTGCCAACCTGAATTCCCTTTCCAATGAATCAGGTTCCCAAAGGCGAATTTCATGTTGGATGTTATCCTTTAAAATCCCTATGAACACATCAATCCAATGCTCCTCTGGAATATCTTTTACCCTTATATTCAATTTTTGGAAGTCCTCAATGTGCTCCATCATTGAACCCTTTTGTTTGAGATTTATCAATTGGTTTGAAAAAGTGTTGCTTTTTGAATCCTCATAATGTGCTATCATTTCTTCCATAAAAAATGCCCAAGTGACAATTTGTTTACGAGAGCAAAGCCATATATACCATACAAACTGATTTGGTTCCAAATATAAAGTTGCAACCCATACCTTTTGTGTGTTTTGCACATTATTGAGACCGAAATATTGCTCCATCTATAGTATCCATGTTATGAGATCCTTGCCATCAAACTTCATCATATCGATCTTTGGAACATGGTGGGTCTTCAATCCAACATTAGAGTCTATGAAATCATGATTAATATTTCTTTTGTTCTCATCATGAGTTTCTTTTACTACTCTTTCGCCGTTAGTAAGCATTCTTGTAGAAACTTTGTCAAATCTATCTTCAAATCTTCCATGTTGCCTTTAAATTTTGCTTCTATATCATCCATCTTAGCTTCCATGTCTTTCTTTAAATCATCCATCTTAGCTTCTGTTAGTTCTTGTGAGAGTGAAAATTGTTGCACTTGGTCTCGTAATTTTGATATCTCATGTTGCATTTCTTCCTCTTCTTCATGAGTCATGGTAGAGCTTTCAGGTTGCTTACTAGGTGTTTCCATTTTGTTTCTTCGGGGCATCAATTAATGATAATTATGCCTCAATATGCCCTTTGAATCACTTCAAACTAATTTTTCAAACCAAACTCATGCGAATTAAAAAAAAAAAACTACACACCTTTTTTCGCTTTGTAGGAGATCGATATTGAATCTGTTGTATCTCTGTAATTTTAGATCTCTAAAGTTTGAAATAACGTCTTGTGGTAGCCCTCTGAGTCCTCTTTCTAACCCGACTAGTCTGATCAATATTGGATTCTTCAAGAAAGAGATATGTCTAATCTCCCACGATGACCTGATTATAGATTAGTTCAGTAGAGCGGATTTGTACGACCTACCACGTGTCACCATTCCGACCTTCGGACCTAAAAACGATACACAGAAAATTACAATCCGTCCCCTTTCTGTAACTTCTTATGAAATTTCAATCCAATGCTCAGAGATAAAGTTATGACGATTTTCCCAAGGTCACCTGTTTGGGATGTAATTCAAGAGCCTGCCAAAACCCTAACTTCCTGTTGATTTGTGGTAGCATCAGATGTGCTCTAGCCATGAAAATTGGTGGAGAGGCTAAGGCACATAATATTTCCAAGACCCAGAAATCGTTTTGAGAAATTCTGATGCAGGGGTATCCTGCTCAAAGTATTTATTGTTCATTTGGTTAATTAGGAGTGTGATGTTTTTAGTTATTTTTAAAGAATCTTGTATAAATTGAATGGAAATCTATGTGTGAGGCTTTCAGTTGTGAAATATTCTCAACTATGTAAGAATATAAGAGATAATTAATGTGTGTAAATCTCATAGAAATCTTAGGGATTATGAGATCCTCGAATAGGAATTAGTTGAGTGAATTATGGAGAAAATCATGGATTTAATATAATCCATAATTATGTAATTATACCATAAATGTAAACTTGCGAGGAGAGTGGAAAACAGAGTGTTAGAAAGAGTTTATAGGTGTTAGAGTGAGCTAAGTAGTAGTGAGAATAAATCAGAGCATGAGATGTTCTGAATATATATGTAAATATTATTATGAATGAAGGAATTTGTGTGTTAAAACGTGTTTCTGCGTGATCTTTTATCATGTGATTTGCTTTCATTGATCCTTTAATCATAGGCTGAATCCTCTGTTAAATACTAGTTTTTGTTGATCGCCGATTGAACGCAGACAAAGATTGAATGAAGAAATGAATTATCATTGATCACAGGATGGATCAATGATGATCTATTGCGAGAAGATTGACGGTGTTCGCTGGTGAATGCACACGCAGCGTAACACAGGAAACAGACCCAAAATGTTATAAGATCGAGTTAGTCGATAAATTCGTGGAGAAACACTGAAGAAGAGCAGAAACTGTCCGATCAAAAGATCCATAGATCTAACGGATATTGCGTGCTAATAAGCACTGAAGTTTATCTCTGAAATCTGACGTAATCGTTTATATAACTGAGTTAATAACTCAGTTAATCTGGGCTGTTCGTTTAAAGGAGTCAAATCTGACAGTAGTCGCGTCGAAAAATGCATGCGGGTTAATATAAATTTCGGACCCAATGAGTTATCGACTGTGGTTTAATCCACTTGGAGTCCGGGTTGATCGTAGCCATTCGTTGTGAAGGGACGCGATTTGACGGTGATCGCGTGGTAAAGACGCGCACGAGTTAATTCAAGAATTGGACCCAAGAAAGTTATAAACTGGGGTTTTATTTCTTTTCGGTTCCGTAGGTATTGAAGTTTTGGCCATATTCTGGGTAAATTGAATAGTTTGGCTATTTTAATAGAAGAACGAAATTTGAAGGTTTAAACGAGAATTTATATTGTTTTGAGTTCCGCTAAAGAGGTCGGGGTCTGATAATTTATTTAAACAAAGGTTTATTTAATTTAAAATTCCCAATATGTGTCTTGATGCAATTTCACCCCATCATTTTGGTATCAGAGCAGAAAAAGATTTAGCGTGAAGTATGATTATATTGCAGATTTGTCAACGTTAGTATTCATAATTGTTGTGTAGAGTAACAACAGAAGAAGGTGAGAAGATTTGCTGCGGCCTAGAGCAAGGAGTGCTCATATGGTTCCAAGGAGAGAGAACCAGAAAGATGCTAACAGACTTAGCTTAGAGGAGAAAAGCTTGGTGAAGCATGTGTAGCAAGAAGGAGACTTGTTACTACAAAGGTTGATTGCAGCTCACAAGTTAAAGTTGTTAGTAAGACAAAGAAAGCACATGACAAGGAAAATCAGAGGCGTAGCGGAAGCAAAGGAAAAAGCAGAGGAGTCAGTTTTAGAATTTAATTGAGGTAAAGGTATTTTCTTTTATTGATTTGAGTTTGAAGAATTAGTGAAGATGAACATGGAGAAACTTAGGAAAGGTTCAAATAAATGTTAGATGAGTGATGAAGAGCATAGGATAAGTATTGCAGAGATGAAAGCAGAGTTAGATATACTATAGGAATGGTTTCAAGAGAAAGTGAATGAGGACTGAAGATATGGATGGAGAATAAGGAAACGGGTCAAGTGGAATCTATTGCAACAAGGATGGAATGCTAAGTTGATGAACAAACTGGAACAAATACATATTTCTTTGTTGGAGAATGAGAGACTCATAGGAATTGAGTCACATCAAAGAGGATTTGCTGAAAACCAGAAATTCCATGGTGGGAATTTGGTGCTTGAGGCATCAAAAGAGACCAAAAGCTCTGATATTTTTAAAACTGATAGTTTGTCTGTGAATGCAAGTATGGAATTTGTTGCTTTAGAGACAACTAATGACCATTGTTCTAATCAAAAAGTCTTTTGTGAACCTGAAGGAAATTGGGATGATTGCTTTTCATTCCATGAAGTTGAGGTCACAACTCAATTGAAGGAAGAAACGGTAGCTGAAGAGATAGAAGCCAAAGAAGTTGAAACCAGAGAATTTGTAACAAAAGAAGGAAAGGACACCATAGAGAACATCAACTGTGTTGATGTGATTAACAAAGAGGAATTACTCTTAGAGCATAATATGCAGAATTTGGTTGACAGTTCGAGTGATGATAATGGTGAACTTTCAGGTTTAGTTCTTACTAATCTCAACATGATAGAGTTACTTGGTAAAGCTATAGGTGCAGATGGTGAACCAGTTCGAGACTCATTCAAAATTTGGAGACCAGGAGAAAGAAGGATGACAGGAACAAAAACACAACAGCATGGAAAAGAAAGACTGAAGGACTATTAGCAAAATAGAGTTTGGAATCCTGGAGGTAGCAAGTCATTCAGACTTGTAGCTGTCACATTACTACAAAAAAGTGATAGACCTCATAGATAGGAGTCTATGAATTTTTTCTACATTGGAAGTCTGATGTAGGAGCATCCTACTCAGAGTATTTATTGTTCATTTGGTTAATTAGGGGGGTGATGTTTTTAGTTATTTTTAAAGAATCTTGTATCAATTGAGTGGAAATCTATGTGTGAGGCTTTCAGTTGTGGAATATTCTCAACTATGTGAAAATGTCATGGATAATTAATGTGTGTAAATCTTGTAGAAATCTTAGGGATTACGAGATCCTCAAACAGGGATTAGTTGAGTGAATTATGGAGAAAATCATGGATTTAGTATAATCCATAATTATGTAATTATGCTATAAATGTAAGCCTACGAGGAGAGTGGAAAACGGAGTGTTAGACAGAGTTTAGAGGTGTTAAAGTGAGCTAAGTAGTAGTGAGAATAAATCAATGAGATGTTCTAAATATATATGTAAATATTATTATGAATGAAGGAGTTTGTGTGTTAAAACGTGTTTTTGCGTGATCTTTTATCATGTCATTTCCTTTCATTGATCCTTTAATCGTAGGCTGAATCCTTTGTTAAATACTAGTTTTTGTTGATCGCCGATTGAACGCAGACAAAGATTGAATGAAGAAATGAATTATCATTGATCACAGGATGGATCAATGATGATCTATTACGAGAAGATTGACGGTGTTCCCTGGTGAGTGCGCACGCAGCTTAAGATAGGAAATGGACCGAAAACGTTATAAGATCAAGTTAGTTGATAAATTCATGGAGAAACACCGAAGAAGAGCATAAATCGTCCAATCAACAAATCCATAGATCTAACAGATATCGCGCACTAACAAGCGCTGAAGTTTAACTCTGAAATCGGACGCGACCGTTTATATAACTGAGTTAATAACTCAGTTAATCTGGGCCGTTTGTTTAAAGGAGTCAGATCCAATGGTAGTCGCGTCGAAAAATGCACGCGGGTTAATATAAATTTCGGACCCGATGAGTTATCAACTGTGGTTTAATCCAAATGGAGTCTGGGTTGATCGTAGCCGTTTGTTGTGAAGGGACACGATCCGACGGTGATCGTGTGGTAAAGACGGGCACGACTTAATTCAAGAATTAGACCCGAGAAAGTCATAAACTGTGGTTTTATTTCTTTTCGGTTCCATGGTAATTGAAGTTTTGGCCATATTCTGGGTAAATTGAATAGTTTGGCTATTTTAACAGAAGAACGAAATTTGAAGGTTTAAACGAGAATTTATATTGTTTTGAGTTCCGCTGAAGAGGTTGGGGTCCGATAATTTAATTAAACAAAGGATTATTTAATTTAAAATTCCCGATATGTGTTTCAATGCAGTTTGACCCCATCAAATTCCATCCGAGTGAGGAGTTATTAAAATAATTAAAATTTTTAATGGGATCCTAAGTCTAAACTTAGAAAAATAAAAATATTAATGAGTATTAATAAAGATAAGGATGAGAAGCTTCTAAGAGACGAGGATCAAGTTTGTTTTAATCTTAGCCATTGATTAGAGACTTAATCTTGACCATTGATTCGTCAACAGAAAAAGTATAAGAGAAGACTTAAGGGTCATTTGGAGACACGCCAGCAGATACTGAGTATCCCAAGGAAAAATCAAATTTTAGAGAGAGTGAAATCGATTTCAGAGGGAGAGTTGCAAGGTGGAGGAAGAGGGGGTGATTAACAGTAGTTTGGGAGCTCAAAGGAGGTGATGCAGGAACTCTGAGAGACAGCGCAGAGGGAGACGCAAATCATAGAGACGCAGTGGATGACGCATAGAAGGAGAAAGTAGCGCAGAGCCACGCGAAATGACGTAGGGCTGACGTAGTAGGGAGAGGAAGTCCTCTAGGGTGTTAGAAAGTCTCGGAGAGAAGTCTCAGGTGTTTTCTCCTAGTGTCTATGCAATATTTTTTTGTAAAAGCGATTGTTGTTGAAGATTAATAAAACCCTCATCTACTACATCGGTTTTCCCGCACTGGGTTTTTCCGGGGACAATTGTCCAAAAATAACTGTGTCGATGTGTTTGATTCTTGTGCATATATTTGTTTCCGTATAATGGTGTGATATCTACAATAGAATTTATTTTAATATTTATTGAAGGGATTTCATAAATAACTTATTGAGAAATAAGTAGGTAAAATAAATCAGTTGTTGTAGTAATAGAATTTATGTTTAGAAATTTTCACATGCTATCAGGGAAAATATTTGGAGACAGGAAGAGAAAATCAATTATGGGTCAAGGGCATGATGCAGAGGCATCAACGTCAAGAGACTCATGCAGATTTTCAGAAGAATGTACAAGAGATAGAAATTTCGATTTCTCTATGATGGTTTCCATATTTGAAGAAGAAGTTGCTTGCGTAGAAAGCTCTGCATCACCAGGGGTATGGTATATAGACAGTGGAGCCTCCTGGCATATGACAGGAATCCGAGAATGTTTCTCAGATTATCAGGAGGAAAGAATGAATTTGCAGATCACCATGGGGAGTAAGGCAAAATGTACTCAAATGGGGAAGGGTACTATAGTTTTTCAAACAAAAGCAGGAGAGCAGTTCCGAGCTACCAATGTGTTGCATGTGCCAGGACTCGGGATGAACTTAGTTTCCATATCTCAAGTTCAAAGCAAGGGCTATGATGTTTTTTTCATTAAGGAGAAAGTATACGTCAAACACCCATGTTGGAAAAAGAAGGTGCAGATCGGAATCAAAAGTAATAGGTTGTACAGGTTGCAACTAGAATAACCAATGGCACTGATAGGCAATAACGAAGACAAGGATTTGAATGAACTATGGTACAAAAGGATGGGACATGTGCACCATGGGGCTCTGAGAATTCTCAGGAAAACTGTAACAAGAGTTCTAGATCTTAGTACTAAACGAGATGATGTATGCAGAGGGTGTGCTCTGGGCAAGTATGCCAAAGCAGTGTTTCCTAGAAGTAGCAATAGGGCCAAGAGTGTTCTAGGATTAATATACTCAAATATCTGTGGACCGATGTCTACAAAAGCTCTTAGTGGTGCTGAATACTTCATCACCTTCATTGATGACCATTCCAGGAAGACTTGGATTGTTATATACCTAGGAGGGATAATATGGGGTACCTAGGGAGGTACCCATGGTAATAATGTAATAATGGGATGGGCCATAGTAATAAATAAGGTGGTTAACCCATATCATGTAAGGGGCCACAAGTAGTTAGTAATAATGTAATGGGCCCATGGTATTAGTTCGATGGTATGAGGGAACCATGGTAATGATCCATGGTATTGTATGTATGAGGCCTATATAGAGGCTAGAGACTCCACATGGAGAAGTCAAGAAATATTGTGAAGGATTATTGTATGAACAAGCATATGGCTTGTGGAGTGTTCTCCTTCCTTAAGGAGTAAATGTATGGTGTTGCCCTACCTTAAGGGTTTGATCAATAAAGAAGCATTTCATATTATTTCTAGGTTTATTTGCATTATCTTATATTTTCATATTAGATCTATAATATTTCTGGGTTAGATCTACAACATGGATCTATTTTCTGAAATCCAAGGATGAGGTTTTTTGTCGATTCAAAGAGTTCAAGGCTCTAGTGGAGACTCTGATAGGAAAGAAAATAAAAGTGTTGCACTCAGACAATGGTGGAGAGTATGTCGACAAGGACTTCACCGATTTTTGCGCTGGGGAGGGCATCAGAAGAGAGTGGACGGCTCCCTACAATCCGAAGCAGAATGGAATAGCAAAAAGGAAGAACGGGACCATTGCGGAAGTAGCTAGGGCGATGATGTATGATCAGGATATGCCAAAATTCCTGTGGGCAGAAGCATGCAACACGACAATCTATGTCCAGAATAGAACTCCTCATAGGGCATTGGGCAAGATTACTCCAGAGCAGGTCTTCACTGGGAAGACACCTGAAGTTAGTCATTTCAAGATATTTGGGAGTTTAGCATATTGCCATGTACCCAAGGAGAAGAGGAAGAAGTTAGATCAAACTGTAGAGAAAGGATATCTTATGGGATATAGCGAGAATGCTAAGGCATATAGAATCTATCTTCCAAGGAGTAGGAAGGTAGTAGTTCAACGAGATGTGAAGTTCATGGAAGATAGGGCCTTCAGAAAATCTCAAGAAATGTTTTTCGAGGAGCAGTCAAAAGATGAGTTGTTGGTCAAACCACTTCAACCAGTAGAAGCCAGTACCAGAAATTATCCTCCAGAATAGGAGGAATCACAGGAAGAAGAAGAGCTAACAAATGTACATACTACCAGAGGAAGAATGAGTCAGGAACTCCGACAGATTCTACGAGATGTAGAAGATTTCACTGGTGCACCCAGAAACAGTAAAAGGGAGCAAAGGCAGCGAGATAGATATCAGGCCTTAGCAGCTTAGGTTGGGGAACCCTCCAGTTTTCAGGGGGCCGTTCAACATCAAGTTTGGATGGGTGCGATGGTGGAGGAATACAACTCTATAATGGTGAATGATGTCTGGGAAGTAGTACCTAGGCCTCAGGACAGATTAGTGGTAGGTTTGAGATGGATCTACAAGATCAAATATGCTGCAGGCAACAGTGTGGAAAAATACAAAGTCAGGTTTGTGGCTAAGGGGTATGCTCAAAAGGAAGGAATGGACTATGAAGAGACCTTCGCCCCAGTAGCTAGGTATACATCTATTAGAACCGTGATATCTCTTGCAACACAAATGGGGTGGGAGATTCATCAGATGGATGTCAAGACGACATTCTTGAACGAGGTGATAGAAGAGGAAGTATCCATTGAACAACCAGAAGGCTATGAGACACATGAGAAGGAATCTCATGTATGCAGATTGAAGAAAGCCTTGTATGGGTTCAACTAGGCGTCGAGAGCATGGTATGGTCGACTTTATGGCTACTTGCAGAAGATGGGATTTGTCAAGAGTGATGCAAATCCCAATCTCTACTATATGGTTGTAGAGAATGAGCCTCTAGTCCTAGTATTATATGTGAATGATCTCTTCCTGACAGGATCATATAGGCTCATTGAGGACTGCAAGAAGAATCTAGCCACATAATTCGACATGAAGGATTTGGGATAGATGCATTATTTCTTGGGGTTGGAAGTTTGGTTGTAGAAGGGTGAGATCTTCCTTGAACAAGGAAGATATGCTATAGAAATCTTGAAGAGATTCAGGATGCAGGACTATAGGCCTATGACTACTCCAATGATCACTAAGTGGAAGAAAATTGATGCATCAGAAGACAAAGATGTCGATCCCACCTTATACAAGCAACTCATAGGGTCCCTGATGTATCTGGTCAATACTAGGCTAGACATTTGTTACACTGTCAACATCCTCAGTCAGTTCATGGTGGAACTTAAGAGGGCGCATTGGGTAGCAGGCAAACATGTTCTCAAATATATACATGGAACAGTCGAGTATGGACAATTGTACACAAAAGTAAAACTAAGTGGGTTTACTGATGTAGATTGGGCTGGAAGTCCAGTAGATTGGAAAAGTACGTTTGGGTACTGCTTCAACATTGGATCGGGGATGACCTCTTGGTGTAGTAGGAAACAAAAATCCGTATTTCTGAGCTTAGCTAAAGCCGCTAGCATAGCTTCGTGCGAAGCCATATGGCTTAGAAAATTGCTTGTGAACTTATTCAGAAGAAGGATGGAGGCGACCACGATCATGTGTGATAATCAGAGTTGCATCAAGCTCTCCGAGAATCTAGTACTTCATGATCAGTCAAAGCACATTGATATTCGATGTCACTTTGTCAGAGACTGTGTCCAACGAGGAGCAATACAGTTGAACTACACTCCTACAGGAGAACAGGTGGCAAACATCCTCACCAAGGCCCTAGGAAGAACAAAGTTCATTTATTTCAGGGAGAAGATGGGGATGGTAAAGAATCCATTTCAATAGCAGAAATGGATAATTATCAAAGGATGCAATGCAACAGTTAGCAGTGGCAGTGCTATGGGCAACATGTTGAGAGGGAGCTCCAGTACAGATGTAGCAGTGGCAGTAGGAGAGCCATGGACAACAGTGTAGAGGATGCTGGGAAGCAGGCCAAGCATCAACAAAAGTACCGATGTTGCAGGATCGATGTGATGTTCAGTGGAGCATTACTAGAGCACATTCCTCACTACGAGGGAGTGGTTATTTGTGGTAGCATCGGATGTGCTCTAGCAATGAAAATTGGTGGAGAGGATACGACACATAAGATCTCCAAGACCCAAAAATCATTTTGAGAAAATCCATCCGGATGAGGAGTTATTAAAATAATTAATATTTTTAATGGGCTTCTAAGTCTAAACATCAAAAAATAAAAATATTAATGGATATTAATAAAGATAAGGATGAGAAGCTTCTAAGAGACAAGGATCAAGTCTATTTTAATCTTAGCCGTTGATTATAGATTTAATCTCGGTTGTTGATTCATCAACAGGAAAAGTATAAAAAAAGACTTGAGGGTCATTTCGAGAGATACTAGCAGATACTCAATATCCCAAGGAAAAATCAATTTTCAGAAATAGTGAAATCGATTTCAGAGGGAGAGTTGTAGGGTGGAGGAAGAGGGAGTGATTAGCAGCAGTCTAGGAGCTCATAAGAGGTGATGCAGGAACTCTGAGAGACAACGTAGATCATAGAGACGTAATGGATGACGCAGAGAAGGACAGAGCAGCACAGAGCCATGCAAAATGACGCAGGGCTGACGTGGTATGGAAAGGAAGTCCTCCAGGGTGTCAGAAAGTCTCAGAGAGAAGTCTCAGGTGTTTTCTCCCAGTGTCTATGCAAAAAGAAATATGTAAAAGCGATTGTTGCTGAAGATTAATAAAACTTTCCTCTACTGCATTGGTTTTCCCACATTGGATTTTTCCGGGGACAATTGTCCAAAAATAACTGTGTCGATGTGTTTGATTCTTGTGCATATATTTGTTTCTGTATAATGGTGTGATATTTGCAATAGAATTTATTTTAATATTTTCTGAAGGGATTTCATAAATAACTTATTGAGAAATAAGTAGGTAAAATAAATAAGTTGTTGCAGTAATAGAATTTCTGTTTAGAAATTTTCACACTTCCTTGAATCATATCTCCGAAAATATAACGAGAAAAGATTTGAAATTCAGACCTGAGGTTCATCAAGATTTTGACTAAAATGGGTTTTAATTTTAGCTTCTGAAGTGTCGTAGGAAAAAAGTTATAGCGAAAATGCCATGATGACCTGTTTAGAGCAGAGAAACCCTAGGATCCAAAGCTCTAATACCAAATGTTATCCAATCAGCTCACAAAATAGAAAAAAAGATAGATCAAGAACTTCAAAATCAATCTCTTCGAGGGGGCAACCTCCTTTACATTACACAGATGAATAATTCTTGGATGATTCAAATGACAAAATCTCCTTTCTATATATAGGAGTCTAAGGGGTCACAATATAATCAAATCCGACATAACAATAATAATATAAGGGCACAACAATAACAATAGTGGGCTTCTATGGGGTACAATAATAACACTATGGGGAGAATAGGGGCACAACAATAACAATAAGGGCTACAATGACAATAGTAATGGGGGAATCACTAGTATTATAGGGACCTAACAACCTACTGTTCTGATCTTAGATATGGATTGTGGGATCCCAAAGTGTATCTACACGTTCAAAGAAGAGCTTAGCAGTCGCTTCTGCTATGATACTCTTCTTGCAGGCCTCCAGAATGGCCATATTAGAGAATTTGTCGATGACCATGAAAGCGCAGTCATTTCCATGCTTCGTAGAAGAAAGGCTCGAAATGTAATCCATGGAGATGGATTCCCAAGGTCGACTAGGAGTAGGCAAAGGAGTATATAGGCCTTGCTTCTTGATATTTGGTTTGGCAATGCCGTAGGCAGTGCAGGATCTAATGTACTTCCCAACATCCTGTCGAAGGTTTGGCCAATAAAAATACTTCTGCAACATTGCCACTATTTTCTCTACTCTGAAATGTCCAACAACCTGACTGTAGTGCACCTCCCAAATCATCTTGGCACGCTCGCTTGAAGGAACACAGATGTGTCCTAGGTGGCATAACAGTGCATCTTGGAGGTGAAAATTTGGAGTTTTCTCTGCGGTTTGGGGGCACCTTTCCCTTGCTTCGGATTTGCATATCCAAAGTCTCGCTTCTTCTGTTTAAACTTTTGCTCGATCTTGACAGTGTATCGATAGGTCGTACTGAGCAAGGAGATGTTTAGGAACTCCATCTCATCCTGGATGTACTTGTGTAGACAATCATTGTAGTTGAGTACAAAATGTCGCTCAGAATCCTTGATACCTAACTTTGTGCGAAGGGTATGAAAAATATTTGTGAACTCCGACACGTCTTGGTCCCTTCCCTATCGCAGCGTGGTCCACTTTATGTATTTATCCTCACAGCTCCCAATAGGGTAATACTCCTCCTTGATGGTGTCTCAGAAATAATTCAAAGTGGGTGCAACTGAAAATAGTGAGGGCGCACTCTCATCCCTCTTCTCACAGTGGGTTTCCCACGAGTCCTTGACGTGGGGGGCAGTTTTGAGGAGTGCAAAAGTAATCTTTTCCCAGTTGGAAAAATCATGAACCAAAAGATATCCTTCTAGCAGATTTAACCTTTATTCTATGGCATCTGCATCTATCTAACCTTCAAATATGGGGATATTAAAGTTAACTTGTACCTTAAAAGGTGTGGCGCTTCCAGAATGGATGTTGGAAGGAGATGCGTCGCCTGTGGGTAGCTGTTGAAGGATTTGGGAAAAGTTGTCCATCATCGCGTTCCTCTGTCACTCGAGGGCTTCTTCGAGCAATATTTTGAAAGGATCTCCTGCCCCATCGTCTTTCTTTTCTTTTGTCATGGGAGGTCGTCGGGGTTTGCGAGGCTAATTTTGCAAAGGTTCAACCAGTTCAAACCCTAACTTCTTCCACCCTGACTTCGTTGGGGACATACAAAGAAAAACAGAGAAAGAGAAGACCACTCTGATACCACTGATCCAAACTTAAACAAGAATGCAACAAAATACAAATATAACCATAAATACAGAGTTGCAATATAAATAACACTTCATTTCATTAATATCAAAGAACTGAATATGCTTACATACAGAATAGAAATAAACTAGCTCAGGGGATGATAGCTTATCTCTGAGAAAAGATGTGGCGGCTACATGCCTCTGAACTATGTTATAATGAGGCTCAAAGGCTTATTTATTATTGAGAAACAATGGAAAACCCTAAACATCCAAAAACCTAACCCTAGGAGATGAAGCGCCAAAATTGTGGGCCCCGTTTGAGTAAATTGGTACATCAACTTCTCAAGGTCGTAACTTTGGCATACAATCTCTGTTTGACGCGCACAATACCTCGTCAGAAAGATTTATTCGAGGACTACAACTTTCGACTGCAAACATTAGTCGAAGCCTCATGTTAAGCTGTTTTCCAAGAAAACACCGTTGAGGGCCTCCAAACGGTTCCGGAAGTTTAGGACTTGAAAAACTTGCAAAAATAGTAAATTGTGCTACAATTAAGGAAACTAAAAAACTGAAAGAAACAATTGTGGGGGTCCAAGTGGAATAGGCGGGTGGCCACCAATATCCACATGGATTAGTCCTCCCTGCTTAGGAAGCGATGGTCCCCATTACGTTGAGTGCCTCCATGAGATGGGGAAACTTTTGTTGAACTTGGTCCTTGGTGAGCCACTTGCCTTGGTGCAGGATTTGGCTAGCTTTGACAACTCAATACAATTGGATCTTCTGTTGGCGAGTGTTCTTGATTTGTGTGTCCATGATCCGATCAGTTGTGGCTTGTTCCATGCAGTCTGGGTTTAACTCTATTGGCGTGAGTTGTTCTGCAATATCTAATGTGTCCAGTATTGGTGGAAAGTATGGTCGAAGGCAGTCCACATTGAACACTGGGTGCAAGCCAAGGAATGGTGGAAAGTATGGTCGAAGGCGGTCTACATTGAACACTGGATGCAAGCCAAGGAATGGTGGAATGTTGAACTCGAAAAAATTGTCCCCTACAACCTTAGTGATGGTGTAAGTCCCATATCGGAGCGGGTGAAGCTTGCGGTGGGGCCCAACAAGATGCTCCTTCTGCAAATTTAACCAAACTTTGTCGCCCACCTGGAACTTGTGTGGCACCTGATGTTGATCATGACATTGCTTGTACTTAGCATTGTTTTTGTCCAATATGTCATGGACCTACTAGTGGATATGCTGAATGTGCTCAATGAAGCTGTTAACCCTGTTGGCTTTGGACTGGACATGAGACGAATCTGCCTGAGTAGTTGCACATGGTATGGCCACATCAATGGGACATAGTGGCTGGAATTCCAACCCCACCAAAAAGGGGTTGTGGCAAGTTGAGCTACGGAGAGCCATGTTGTAGTTGTGCTAGACATAGGGAAAGCTTTCATCCCGTGTGTGTGGGTGTTTCAAGTTGTACATGTGCAAAATGTGCTTGATCATCCTGTTGACAACCTTTGTTTGGTCATCAGTTTGGGGGTGGAAAGTCGTGGACTTAGTGATCTTGGTATGTAGCATCGACCAGAGACCTGACCAAAATGTACTTAGGAACCTGCTGCCCCGATCTGAGATAATGGATTGTGGGATCCCAAAATGTATCCACACATTCAAATAAGAGCTTAATAGTGAGTTTTGCTGTGATACTCTTCTTGCAGGCCGCCAGAATGGCCATCTTAGAGAATCTATCGACGAACATGAAATCCAGTCGTTGCCATGCTTAGTAGAATGAAGGCCGACATGTAATCCATGGAGATGGATTCCCAAGGTCAATTAGCAGTGGAAGAGGAGTATATAGGCCTTGCTTCTTGATGGTTGGTTTGGCAATGGCATAGGTAGGGCAAGATCTGATGTACTTCCCAACACCCTGTCGAAGGTTTGGCTAATAAAAATACTTTTGCAACATTGCCATTGTTTTCTCTACTCTAAAATGTCTAGCGATCCAACTGTAGTGTTGCTCCCAAATCATCTTGTCACGCTCATTTGAAGGAACACAGAAGTGTCCCAGGTGGCATAACAGTGCATCCTAAAGGTGAAAATTTGGCATTTTCTCTATAGTTTCGGGTGCCTTTCCCTTGCTTCAGATTTGCAGATCCAATGTCTCACTTTTGTTTAAATTTTTTCTCGATCTTGACAGCGTATCGATATGTCGTGTCGGGCGAGGAAATGTCTAGGAACTCCATCTCGTCTTGGATGTACTTATGTAGACAACCACAGTACTTGAGTACCAAATGTCGCTCAGAATCCTTGATACCCAACTCCGTGCGAATGGTATGAAAAATATTTGTGAACTCTGGCACATCTTGGTCCCTTCCATGCCGCATTGTGGTCCACGTTATGTATTTATCCTCGTAGCTCTCGACAGGGTAATACTGCTCCTTGATGGCATCCCGGAAAGAATTCCAAGTGAGTGCAGCTGAAAATAGTGAGGGTGTACTCTCATCCCTCTTCTCATAGTAGGTTTTCCACCAGTCCTTGACGTGGGGGTCGACTTTGTGGAGTGCAAAAGTAATCTTTCCTGGTTGGAAAAATCATGAACCGAAAAATATCCTTCTAGCAGATTTAACCATTTATCTACGACATCTGCATCTATCTGACCTCCAAATATGGGGATATCAAAGTTAGCTTCTACCTTAAAGGCTGTGACACTTCTAGAGTGGCTGCTGGAAGGATATGCGTCGCATGTGGGTAGCCGCCGAAGGATCTGGGAAAAGTTGTCCATCATCGTGTTCCTCTGCCACTCAAGGGCTTCTTTGAACAATACTTTGAAAGAATCTCTAGCCCCATCGTCTTTCTTTTCTTCCGCCATGGCAGGCCATTGATGTTTTCAAGGTTGGTCTTGCAAAGGTTCAACTAGTTCGAGCCCTAACTCCTTATACCCTGACCTTGTTGGGGACATGCAAAGAAAAACAAAAAAAGAACAAATCGCTCTGATACTGCTGGTCTGAACTTAAACAAAAACGCAACAAAATACAGATATAACCATAAATACAGAGTTGTAGTAGAAATAATACTTCATTTCATTAATATCAAAGAACTGAATGTGTTTACATACATAATGGAAATAAACTAGCTCGGGTGATGGTAGCTTATCTCTGAGAAGATATGTGGTGGCTACATGCCTCTGAACTATGTTACAATGAGGCTCAAAGGCCTATTTATTATTGAGAAACAATGGAAAACTCTAAACATCCAAAAACCTAACCTTAGGAGATGAAGCACCATAATTGTGGGACCCGTTTAGGTAAATTGGTACATCAACTTCCCGGGGCCTTAACTTTGGCATACAATCTCAGATCTCTATTTGACATGCACAATACCTCTCTAGAAATATTTATCTGAGGACTACAACTTTCTTTTGCAAACATCATTTGAAGACTCATGTTTGCATGTTTTCCAAAAAAACGTCGCATAGGGCCTCAAAATGGCTCTAGAAGTTTAGGACCCAAAAGACTGCCAAAAATAGTAAACTGTGCTACAATTAAGGAAACTGAAAAAAATGAAAGAAACAGTTGTGGGGGTCCAAGTGGAATAGGCGAGTGGCCACCAATATCCACTTGGATCAATTCTATCCTTGGAGTTGTTGCTGGTTGGTCACTCTGATCAATTGATGTTGGCAAATATCTAAACCTCCAATATACCTTGCCTTGCTTGAATCTAACATCTCTTCTAACAATAATCCTCTCGGTCCCTGGAATAAAAATCGTATATGCCTTTGAGGTCTCACTGTACCCAACAAAGTGTTGGAAAATGTAACTAGTTGTAGTCTTTATAATTGTCATTGTACTCATGTCATTATGTATATCTTATGTAACAAACAAAAGAAGAAAGAAAAATATTATTTTCAACCATGGGTTTAATGCTCTATTTAATTGGTTAATTAGGTCAAGCATGCATTTCATGATCCTAGGGTTTGTCATGTCAAAAGAATATTTATCACGAGTCAAGAGTCATTATTATTTGTATAAGATCCGTCTAGGCAAGTTGTAACATGTAAAAGATATTATTTTTGTGTCTAGAAAGTCAAATTTGACCTCCAAGACCAAGTCGACCTTGCTAGTGAAAATTCAGCCTAGGAGATGCTTATTCGACCTCATGAGAAGAATATTTAAAGGAAGAGAGTTTGACACATTTGCCCACTTTAGAAGTTCGATCTAAAGCAAGAAAAGGAAGCAAGAAGAGTGAAGGACAAGAAGTCAAAAGCAAGAAGGAAAATTTGATTTTTGGGCTTGATTTCTCACACACATGCAAAACTAGGGTTTTTGCAGCTGCTAGGAGGCTGAGAATTGTAGGTCTGAAATAGAGGTTCAAAACTTTGGTTTGACTATGAATTTTGAAGTTTGACTTCTGTTGACATTGTTGACTTGAGCTTGTTTCAAGAAGGAATTGTTGGACGGCTAACTTGGTGCTTGGAGGAGGTCTTGGCTTTGGTCCTTGGGTCTTGGATTTCTCATTTGATCTGATTCTATAAGAAGAGAAAATATTCTTTCTTGGTTTTCCCCTTGGAGGGGATTTGCCCTGGCTTGGAGCCTACATTTTGTGCCCATTGTCTTCTATGATCTTCATGGTTTATGCTCTTGATAATTGTTTGATAAAAAGAATCTAACTAAGAATATTAAGAAGCTAACATAAGTTCACAAGCTTTTATCAAGGATAAGGAGAATTGTTTAAATAGCTGCCCTACTAGATTCTCCAACATGGTTTTAGAGCTAAGGTGAAGGGAAGGCAGCTTGAAGATCATCTTGTTGGCATAAGAGGAGGTTGCTTGTCAAAGGGAATCAATTGCTAAGGACACAAGGAAGAAGAACTCATCATCTTAAGAAGGATCGAGCTCTCATTGAAGGAAGGAAGTTTACTTTCTTTCTCTCTTTTGAAGGATCTTTGTTATTAAAGGACATCTTTGAAGTTTCTTGAAGAATCTTGAAAGCATCAAGATAGTTGAAGGCATCATCAAGAAGGACACTTGTTTGACAAGCAAGTACCATATTGTTCTCCATGTCTCAATCTACAAATAAAATCGCTTCATTTTGCAAGGAAAACAACAAGCTTGTTGGATCAACAAACTTCCTAGCATGGAAGAAGAGGATTGATTTAGTGCTTACAGAAAATGAAGTCATGGAATATGTTCTTGGAGAAATTACTCAACCAAACAAAGAGAAGACTCAAGAATTAGCAAGATACAAGAAGGGAGAGGTGAGGACACAAAGGATTCTTATTGAATCCATAAACGATCATCTCATTCCCTTTGTTGCTGATTTGAGTTCATCTAAAGAAATCTATGATAAGTTGGTGAAATTGTACTATACAAGTACATCAAGTTAGAAAATATTCTTGAGAAATCAATTATATAAAACAAGGATGTCAAAGAATGAATATAGGTACACATATCTTATGAAAATCTCACAATTGAGGGACCAGATGCAAGGGCTTGGGGAAGTCATTTCTGATTGAAAGATGACTACTTGTGTACTAGATGCTTTGCCACCTGAATGGAGCAGTTTTGCAACTAGTGTCTACTCATGAAAAGTTACTACCTTTGATGAACTATGGGCTCAATGTATCTTCGAAGAAACAAGGATAAAGGCAAAGGATGACACCAAATCAAATGAAAAGTCTCAAGTCTTTGTTGTGAAATCCAAGAAGAAGGAAGGGAAGTTTGGAAAGACCAAAGGAAAACTAAATATGTCCAAGATACAATGCTTTGGATGCAATGAGTATGGACATTTTAAGAGGGATTGTCCAAACAAGAAAAACATCAAAAGGAAGGAAAGAAGTGGAGCTCACATAGATAAAGAAAAGGAAGAACCTGAGAAGAAGTCGAAAGGTGAAGATCCCAAGGATCTACTATTGAAAGAAGTTCCATCTCTATCAAGTTTAGCAATTTGTCTTTCTTTTATTAGAAAGTATCAGTTAGAGTAAACATGCATCATTGCATTCTCTATAAGAGTCTTTGTTCTTATGAAGCATGGCATCATAGAAGGAAGCATATGATAGTAGAAGACTTAGAGTCCACATGATCAATTGCTTTGGAAGAAGTCATCTAGCTGGCAAGAATGAGAAAATTGGGACCATTTTGCATATCATAGTTCATCCAAGCATTTTCTAACATAATGTTAGAGGTAGTCATCTTGCAAAAAGGATCACCAGGATCCTCCAATAAGAACCATCATTTAGGGGAGTTTCTTTGATATTTGGAAGAAGCATTATGACTTTAACTATATTCCATTTAGTATGGAATCAATGATCTTCAAGGATGAAGGGATGATGATGGTCAAGTTGTGATTTGAAAGGTAGAATTGAAGTCTTTCTCCTGTTTTGAAGGGAAACTTATCTTCTATAAGGAGAATCAAGCTCATTCAAAGGAAGAATAGCTAGATGTTTATATGAAAGAAAAGGTATGCATGTCTTTAGTAACTCTTCTCTAGAAGGTAGAATTGATATCCTCAAGAATCTTGTAGAAAGAGTTGGTCATAAGAGTGTGCTTAGTAACATAAGCATGAAAGATCTTCCATATGATTATTTGATGCCTAGAAGAAGTTTGGTATGCTTTGGAATGACTAAAGATCAAGACTCTTCCATAAGATAGCATGACTTAGACATGAAGATATTGATCAACATCAAACATGGTCTCCTGAAGAAAGAAGGAGAGTTGATAATGACAACTCCAAGAAAGAAGATATTGCAGCTTTTTCAATGGGCACTTTGATTAAAAGTGAAAGCATGGACAAGGATTCTTGTACAATATGGAGATAAACCGAGCAGAAGGATTCTCAATGGAATCAAGCAAGAAGAATATGATATCTTGACAAAAGGGCATCATGTTAAGGTGATTATGATATTGATGTTTTGGTATTGGTTGTCTGGTTGGTATATGGTTTTGCTACCTAGAAGAATGTCGCAAAAATACATAACAGCAGTTGAGGCAAGTGTATCTACAACTGTGTGTTTTGAACTCAATTCATTGAATACATGGATTGAGTGGATGCTTTGGTAATCCTTGAATAATTATGTGGTCAAGATGTCTACATCATCTTGAGATTGAAAGGTAGCAGTACAAAAGGATACCCTGATGTTTATGTTTCGATAACGATGAAGATCACTTTCATGATTTGAGGGAGCTATGACTAGCTCTACTTTGATTGGCTCAATATAATTCCTTTGTTGATGATGAATAGAGGAAAGTGATATGAAAGGTTGATGGCCTGAACCCTGTCACAGAATGAAGAAATTTTGGCTCCATTACAAAAGCACAATATGATGAGGTGCAAAAGGAATGAAGAGCCTTGCGACTACTATTGGAAGATCTCCATGAAGAACTAGTAGTTGATGTATTGATGAAGACACGCTAAAATGATTATGGCAATAACTTCCCAGTTGAAAGGAAGTAAGGAATCTCCTCTATGCTTAAGCGGGAGTAAGAAGTCTCCTTAAATGATTAAGGAGCAAGGATCTATTCCCTAATCAAGAGGGAATGAGGATTTCCTCTCTGGTTGAGAGGGAGTGATATTAGACATCATATTCTCCATGTGTCATGCACTAGACTAGGATTAACAGTCGTAAATCTAAATGAAGGCACTAGGAAGGAGAATGGAGGATTGGATAAGCATCTGAGATTGATACTCCTTGAGGACAGAAAATCCAAAATAGGAAGTAGGCTGAGACTCTTTGAGGATTGGATAGGGTATCCAAGACAAGAGTGGTCGAAGTGGACTGATATTCTTTAAGGATTAGAAATCCAAGAAAAGAATAGTCCTAAAAGGACATACCTAGTGAACACTTGGATGGGTTATGTGCCTTACGAGATAGTGTGGTGTCTCACGTAAAGCCTCCAAGCATTATTCTCTAATATAAGTATAGGTTGTCAGTTAAAGCCTTAATATGTTGACAGTGTTGGTTATGATGTTGATGCTTAAAGATGGCTTATCAATCTGACTCTTATGAGAATATTTAAGTTTGAGAATATCCTTGTACAGGTTGTATAATTATGAATACCTCCCTAGTTAAGAGGGAGTGTTGGAAAATTTAACTAGTTTCAATCTTTATAATTGCCATTGTACTCATGTCATTATGTATATCTTATGTAACAAACAAAAGAAGAAAGAAAAATATTATTTTGAAGCATAGGTTTCATGCTGTATTTGATTCATCAAGCATGCATTTCATGCTCCTAAGGTTTGTCATGTCAAAAGAATATTTGTCATGAGTCAAGAGAGTCATTATCATTTGTATAAGACCCAATTGGACAAGTTGTAACATGTAAAAGATATTATTTGTGTATCTAGAAAGTCAAATTTGACCTCCATAACCAGGTCGATCCCGTTAGTGAAAAGTTGGCCTAGGAGAGACCTATTCAATCTCATGAGAAGGGTATTTAAAGGAAGAGACTTCGACTTGTTGTCGCCCTAAGTGTACACCTAAGTGTGGGAAAAGGTTCCCAACCCCACAAGGTACATCTTTGAGGCTCAACGCTCAAAGTAGGGGTTGTCACTCTGATCCCTACTTTCTTTTTTTAAGCTCTCTCCTAAGCAAGTTAAGGGAGGTAGTCCCTAAAGGATAAAAAAATAAGGGGAAACTTGTTGAAGTCAAAAAGTCCAGGAGATCAAAAGGCAAGACAATCCCTTCTCTCAGTAGCTTGAATAAGATATACGACAAGTTTGGCTATTATATTGAGCAATGTAAGATAGATGGATTCAATTTAATTGATACGACACTTAAGATGAAACAACAAGAGACTAGTGCCTTGATAACAATGCCCAAATAAATTAAAGAACTTGCATGAGATATTTCAAATTACAAGACAAGCAGTGCTGCAAAGAAATGTTAGTAAGATGATTAGAAATATGAGTGATAAACTTTGAGAGAACAATTGCAAGGAACATAAACATGTTCGGACAATGAACTTTGAAATGACAAGATCAATAATGAAAGCTTGCAATTATAGATTAGCTCACAATTCTAATTACCAATGATGGATGAGATGCAAGATCTATCTAATGTGAAATGCAAGATCTTGATTGGCTTTAATTAAGATGCCTAGTGTAAGTGAAAGCCTTCGCTTCAATTATTTTGAAGCAAGTCTCACACGAGGTTGTAGAAAGAAGTCCAAGTGAAGGAGGCTAAGGCCTCATTAACGATACCTACCCTAGAGTTCTAACAACCCAGATGCCTCCGTTCCTACAAGGGATTTCCCACAAGAGAACTGCAAGGTCACCTGTTTTAACCGTTGAGCAAGGGTCAAGCTTCGCAAATTGGATGAAGAAGGTGGTCCTAACTTTCTATCAACCAAGCTTATGCTTGGAGGTAAGTTTTAGGAAATGCAAAACTAGACTAGAATGATGATGTGAATGATGAGATTAGATAGCTTCAAAGAGTTACAATGATGACAATATGCTTCAATGGGAGAGATATAAAACACTTATAACGAAGCTTATGAAATATCACTTTGAATACAAGGCTACAAGATAACCGATGAAGCACCTTAGGATTACTTAATGAAACTATTAGTCAACAATTTCAAGTTCCTTAGTTATGATAACTTTCACTTAGATGAGATAGCAGTTAGGAACAAGTGAAAATTTAATGATGCCAACACAAGAAACTAATGACATATGAGATTGCTAAGAGTGAATTAAATGAGAAATGCAAACAAAGACTAGATCTAACAATGTTATCAATGAAATCATATCTAATCAATGAGAGCAAATAGGCAAGGTTAGTATTCCAAGAGGAAGAAGAAGAAGCTCCTCCAATACCACAAGAAGATGAACAATTCTACCAAATACCAAAGAGAAAGGCATGAGATAGTATACTCCAATGAACAATAACTTGCACCAGACCTTGTGAAACCCTATCAGTCCATAAATGGCCCACGGTCAAGCAAGATCAATGACCAAGAATGCTCATTAATCATCATGTGTTAATGTGATCAATTATGATTGTTTTAGGGCTTTTTATTATCAAATTTACTATATGATTAGCCTTTGAATGTGATGCTTCAAACTTGTAGCACGTTAAGTTCTGCAAGTGGCTCTTGGCTAAGGGAAACAAGGCCTCTAGGCCTAGTGTCCTTCCTCCAATGACTAATGTGTCAATTGCAAAGTCCAAATTCCAATGTCTTGACCAAAGATCAGTGTTATAAGCCTCCCAAAAATGCAATGTTACCCATACAATGACAAGAGTTAGCCTTTTCAATCAATGAGGGTATGGATTAGACTTTAAAATATTATGCAGCAAAGTCAAATATGGCCTCTAGGCCTTGCGGCTAGGCCTAAACGGGAGCTCCAATGGATCAAGTATAATAACAAGCCTGCAAACCAAACAAGTGCCAATATCCTTGCCAATGATATGTATAGGCCTGCAATCAAATGAGGGTTAGTCTCTAAGTCGAGTACAACGAATTTACAAGCCTTTTAAGGCCGCGACTATGGAGATTAGGCCTATCTAGGCCTGCAGTCAAGCAAAATTTTGTCTAGAACCCTAGCAGTCATTGAGATAAGCCTTATGAGTAGACTTTAGCCCTAAAAAATTTGTCAATAAACCTGCAATAATCATCCAAAGTCAGATTTGATGAGAGAACATATAAAATGATTATTGAAATTATTTGCAATTTTTTTTATGCAGCAAACTCTTGAAGAAACCCTGATTTTGCAATGAGATTAGCCCTCTAGGGCTTGCAGCCTCCCAAAAATGAAGTTGCATTGAAGGAAAGAGGCTCAAATTCGATGGATCGAACCCATGAAAGGCTAGATCAGGGCTCAAATCCTTTGCGACCTTGGTAATTTTGCAAGACGGCTTCCGAAAGAATGCAACGTTGCCCCAACCCTAGCCATCTAGGCTAGGTGAGGGCTAGTTCCCTCGCAAATTCAGATTTCTTTGATCTTCAAGGTGAATATGCTTGCAAAACGAATTTAAATAGAAGCCCTAGCAATTCACCTTGGATCCACAAGAATAAAAAAATAAAACCCCAATTGGTTATATGTACAAAGGACAAATAGATACAAGGGTTAGAAAATTTACAATTTTATCTACAATATTCACAATAATTTTATAGCTCTAATTAGCAGATATATTCTTTTATTGCATAATTAAATTGGAGATAAATGAATAAAATAGGATTTTTGTATTTGAGTCAAAGCCAAGATCTTTGCAAAACAATCATTAGGTAAGTCCTAGAAATTTAACACGGGCTTTTGAGCTTCTTGTCTTGGGAGTTGGTTGATCCAACCAAAGACTTCCCCTCACGCCTAAGATCTAAATATTAACGAGGTCTCTACATACTTAAGATCAAGTTATTAGATCAAAAGAAGCTAGATCACACAATAAACCCTCAAAATCTAGAGAAACTTGCCACATTAATCAAATTTAATGTGTTGCTCTAAGCCCAGTAACTAATGCAAAATAGTTGTGCAAGTAGTTAATCCAACACTAGCAAATGAAATAATAACTTAAAAAAATTATTTTAGTAGAGCTTTAAGAACATAATTCAGAAAAATGTTACCAAGAAGGAGACGAGGAACACCATCACGAATAAACCCACAAAGACTTTTTCTTTATTATTCCAGGAAAAAGGATTACAACCAGCAGAGCTTGACTCATAGCTCAATCAAGATTTTTTTATGATTACATGATACAATGAAGAGGAAAATAACTTCCTTATATACAACATGAGGGCGTCAAACCCCCCAAAGTGGAAATAATCGCTAGTTCCTGTGATCCATGGCTTGATCCTTGTTAAATTAATTTGATCCCTTGATAACTGGTGCACAGATCTCCAAAAAGTTTCGACCTCCTTGATTGTTGAGCTTGATGGACCAAATTTTGATTTCTGGGTGGTTTTGGACCATTGGAGAATCTTCAAAAAATAGAATTATCATAATTCTCTCATTAAGTAACCACCTTGACCCAAAAATTCGATTTTCTTGAGAAATTATTCTTTTTGGCCCAATGAATTTTTGGACTGAGACTTTTTACCTTGGAAATGACCTTTCTAATTTTTTATTTTAAAAAAGGACCTCGATAAATTTTTGATAAATTTTCCACTTGGAGAGAATTTAATTTTCTCTCATTTTAATTTTCTAACAAGTTTCCAGTTTAGTTATTTTGACATTTTTGTTGGAAAATAAAATAAATGACTCAAGAGGGGATTACACATATTTTCCACCCTTAAAGTGGGTCTAAAAAATATTTTGGCAATGATGTATAATTATGAGTAATCATCCACCAAAAATATTCCTAGACAACACTTTTTACATCAGGATAGTACATAGACATCCCATTAGAAGGGGAATTCTATAATTAATGCATGACCTCTTAGACTCAACCCAATTCTGTGACACAAGACAGATGATCCAGTATGATAAAATACATAGACTTGATAACAATAGGACTACACATGAGACCTTACCGTCGAGCCCCACTCTAGCTTTGGGGTATGTGTGGGAGAAAACTCTACCAATTACAAGGGTCCAGAAACGATAACAATTGACGAGGGTAAAAAAACTCCCTAGAGTGAAACTCTTTACTAAGAATCAAAGGCTTACCTAGATGTTTTTACATGGCTTCACAGTGATACTAGAATCATTTTTACAATGAAGGCCCACAAGGTTACAAAATTTGGGATTACAATGATAAATTTGGAAGTCGCATGACGATGATGACTTTGAAAACAATTATCCACTGATATGTACTCTGCATCCTGGGTTGTTTGACACGTGTGGGCAACACAACTCATTTGCACACACTTTAGAAGTTTGATCTAAAGCAAGAAGAGCCAAGGACAAGAAGACAAGAAGAAGTCAAAAGCAGGAAGGAAAATTTGATTTTTGGGCTTGATTTTTGTTGGGTCCCTATAATATTAGTGATTACCCCATTACTATTGTAGTTGTATCCCTTATTAATATTGTTGTGCCCCTCTTGTCCCCATATTGTTATTACTGTGCCCCATAGAATCCCTCTATTGTTATTTTTGTGGCTTTATATTATTATTGTTAGGTCGGCTAGGTTATATTGTGACTCCTTAGACTCCTATATATAGAAAGGAGGTTTTGTCAGTTGAATCATCCAAGAATTGTTCATTTATGTAATGTAAAGGAGGTTGCCCCCTCGAAAAAGCTGAATTCTAAGGCGATGATCTATCTTTTCTATCTTTT
>APFE031093012.1:163556-189784 GCA_000404065.3 Pinus taeda
TATTTTTCCTAAGTTTAGACTTAGGAACTCCATTAAAAATATTAATTATTTTAATATCTCCCAAACCGGGTACAATCTGTCCAAACCATTTATGGGCCTTGGATATCTCATGTGCTTTAGTCTCTCCACCAATTTTCATGGCAAGAGCACATTCGATGCTACCCCAAATCAACACCAATGCCTTATGTGGGACCCCTTTCTGAATACATACCATTGTACTACATGCCTATGCCCATAAGTATTGTGGCATATCTTGGTCATACAATATGGGCCTAGTTTCCTTTGATATTGAACAATTATTCCTCTTAATAACCTCATTCTATTGTAGGTTGTAAGGAACCATCCACTCTCTCTTGATCCCCTCTGTGTTACAGAACTCCTGTAATGCTTTCCTTGTGTACCTATCTCCATTAGCCAACTGAAGAACCTTCACCTTCCTGCCTATCAAATTCTCCACAACAGCTTTTAACTCTTGGAAGCGACTGAAGACCTCATCCTTGGTCTTCAAGAAGTATATCCAAGTCTTCCTAGAGTAGTCATGAATAAAGGTTACAAAGTATTCGCACCCTATGAAAAATTGCGTCAAACATCAAATCGCATATATCACAATTAACTAGATCAAGAACACATTTGTATTAGGTGTCACTCCTTGGAAACGTTTCCTTAGATAAATTCCCCTGAACAGATCCCTTGCACACATCATCATGCTCTATGCTCACCTTTGGAACACTTGTCATTATCTCTTGGAGTAACTTAAGTGCCCTATAATGAATATGCCCCATCCTCCTATGACATAGCTATCAGTAATCTCTCAAATCACTACTACTCACCAATGCCTTTGGAGTATCTAACTGCAACCTATAAAGTTTGTCGCTCCTAACTCCAATAACTATGGGTGACTTCCACTCCTAGCATTTTATTGACACCTATTGTCCTCTAAAGAATATATTGTACCCGTTGTCCTAAAGAATAAATATGGAAATCAAATTCATCCCCATTCTTGGCACATGCAACACATCATGGATGGGAATCGACTTGCCAAACTCCCTCTGAAATAGAACAATCTCTCTCCCAACTAGGATGCACTTGGACTTGTTCACCATCTCAATTTAGAATCTAGTGTCCTCCTCCTAGTAATTGGAGAAGTACTCCCTAACTCTTGTCATATGAAATGATGCCCCATTGTCTATATACCACAATGTTACCAGAACCGAACCGGTGATCGAACCAAAAAACCTTGTGGACCAAGAATCAGTTGGAACTAGACCAAAACCAGTAAAAAACTGGGAAAAAAACGGTTTACCAAAAACACAAAATATTCATATTTTATAGAAAAACATATATATTATGTGCAACCATATGAATCCAAGCCATTTATACACAAATATGCAAAAGTTCTTATTTACATAGCATGTAAGGGTGCACATAACCAAAATAGCATTGAGCGCAATCCATCTCTAAACTGAAAATACATCAACAATTAGGCTCTAGATGGCCTCTAGCATCCAAAAAAAATCATGCTATAACAAATGCCTACATACATCAAAATCATTGCCTATATTTTTGTCTTCATCATCAATATAACCACTTAAACATTAAAATAAGATAGAAAAAATGTAGCATGTCATGTCAAGATTTTACTTGAGTGATGGGTACATTGTTTAGTAGACTCATGATAGAGGAGTTCAACATCCAAGGCCACTAATGTCAAAGTACATAGAGGGCTTCGTGCTCTTTATTAAATACTAGTTCCATACCCTCTTATATGACAAAATCCAATGGAAACGTTGCAATTCCCCCAATCCTGAAAAACTATTAAGTCTGTTAGATTTTGAGTGAAATCTAAAATTCTACTTTCTCCGTATGAAATCCAACGAGTTTGGAACCACTCTCAAACATCTTGAGTCATTTCATGGTAATGTTAAAAATTTAAGTAAAAGGATGAAAATGAAAGATAAAGGAGAATGTCACTTTTACTTGCATGAACTACATAACAATACTAGGGCATATGCTTGATTATTAGGCTGAAAGCCATATGCTTGAATATTAGGCTAGCCTAGGGAAGAATTAGTAGTGGGTCAACCAATTGAAAAAATTAAATAAATAAATAAATAAGGCAATTTTTTATGTTGGCTTGCATAGGTACACATTGCACAGAACCAGTCATGAATCGATTGATTCTGCCTATTTCGGTTCAAAGGCCAGTTTCGGACTAGTTTTGGGCCAAAAACAGCCAGACCAGCCAGTTCGACCCGTTCCGGTCTGGTTCTGCTCCAGTTCTGATAACACTGATATACCAAACAACCTAAAGGTCAAGTTAGTCAAGAAAGCTATGAGTGCAAACTCTTGTTCCATTTGATTGGAAAGCTCGTCTGCACTTGTTGAAGTTGTCGTTTGCTTGTTGCTCTTCTTATCACCTTTCTTCCTCTGTGGCCAATTGTTGACATAGTGGCCAAATTCGTGACAACTGTAACACTTGACCTTTGAAAGGTCCTTCTTCTTATCCCCCTTACAGTTGGACCCTTTGTTGGATCCCTTCTTCGCTTTGTTCTTTCATGCAAGACCCACATTCTCTTGTTCTCCTTCACCCTTCTATCAATTGTTGCTGCCATTGACAAGACTCAACCTAAACTCCTCCAAAGTGAAATCGCTCCACAAATGATCCTAGTTAGGCAGGTCTTGTCTGTTGAATTTTTGAAACTTTGGTCGATCTTCATAATTGTGAAATAATCAATAAAATTGTGGACTCCAAGTTGGCTCCAAAAGAAGTAAATTTGAATTTTCAAATTGTGAATTTTACCTCTAAAAATGTAAATTCGGCCCCAATCTGTTCAATTCAGTCCAGCCCAAGGGATGTGTCCATTCAAGCTTCTTTGATCACTATATAAAGGCCATTCAGCCTCCATTGGGCAAAATTCAGATCACATAAATGTATCTTCTGAGGCTAAATTTCAGGCTCATCAAACCCTGAGACAGTACATGAGAACGAATCTGAGGCAGTACTAGAAGGATGAATTTGAAGCAGATTGAAATTTCAGGAGTCTGAATTTGTTTTTGTTTGACCAGGTTTGACCTGGGTTTGGTTACTAGTCAGTTTGACTTTGTTTTTGACTGGGAAATCAGATTGTATCTCTTGTTGAAATGGACAAATTTTCCAAGAAATGGTTGTTAATTTTTTCCTTGGTTTGGGGTTTTCCCAAGGTAATTTTTGTGTCGCTTGTGTTTGGCTCTCTCTTCATGCTTCTATTGTTATTATTGTTTAATGTTGAAGATTTCCTATGTATAATTGCTTAATGATTAAGTGACACAAGATAAATAATTAATAATATCATTGGAAGTCATTATCAGTCTAAGAAATCTGGAAACTTCAACATTGTTGTCCCTTGATCACTTGGACAAACACATCCCACTTCTTTGAGACCCCATTCAAGGCAGTTCACATGAGCTCGTCATCTTCTATCTTTTCCCCAACCGCTGCTAATTCATCCTTGACAGGTATGACTCTAGTGAGGTAATTGACTATGCCTTTGCCCTTGTTCATTCTGGTGTTTCTAGTTTTAATGGCTCCATGCCTTTATTCTATGTCTACCATAATGCTTAACCCTTATCTCTGAATTATAACTTGCATGCAAGGTTTTAATGAATATCTAAAGATCATTGTGAAAGTGGGTTTTACGCATTTTATTGTTCTCCTAACCTTGTTAGCATTTGAGGTCATTTCAAAAATGTTTAATTATGATCAGAGGGGTTTAATGTGGCGTGCGGTGTATGTATATTGATCACCCTTGGTTATATTTTGATGAACAAACAACAAAAATCATATGCTAAACTATGTTTAAAGGTGCTTCATGTGCCATGGGGTGTATGGTATATTTACCACCCTTCATTATATCGTGATGGACAAACAAAAAAAATCATTTGTTTCACATGTCATTTGCTTTGAAAGCAACAGAAATCACTTTTACGAATTTTTATTTCATTTTCAATGAATTGCAAGCTGGAATCTTAAAATTATGATCCTTTCACTTTAATAGATATAGAATCACATCGAGGGATTTGATCAATTAATATATTTTGACAGAAAGGGGGTGGCCTAGCTGAGTATGCTATGGTACCCTTGAAAACAACTATAAAGAGGCCTCTAGAGGTTCTTCTAGAGCTATAGGCTTGCCAATAGCTAGACTTACTGCATTGCAGGCGATTCGGGATGTTGCAGGTATTAAGCTTGATGGAAGTAGCAAACGAGTTAATCTACTTATCACAGCTGCCTCAAGAGGGGTTGGACATTTTGTTGTGCAAGTATGATCCCTTGTCTAAAACCACATGGCTATTTTATCTTTTTTTTGGATTAATGGGATAGAAATGAAATATTAATGCCCACAGATGAGCAAAGAAGGGTCAATGGGACTCCAGAGTATGCTTGGTACAACTAATGCATACACTGAAAATTAGTAAACCTAGGATATGGTTGACCTTTTATGTTTTCAATTAGCAAAACTTGGATCTGATTGAATGTTTTATGTTTTCAATTGGCAAAACTTGCCAATGCTCACGTTACTGCTACTTGTGGTGGATGCAACATTGAGCTTGTCAAGAAGATGGGCGCTGATGAAGTGCTAGACTATAAAACACCAGAAGCTGCACCCTTGACTAGTCCATTAGTCCGTAAATATGATGATGTGATTCACTGTGCCTCAAATATAACATGGTCAACATTCGAGCCCAATCTGGGCACCTTCAGGAAAGTGATTGATATTACTCTGACTTTCAAATCATTTTTAGCATCAGTTACAAAGAAAATTACCTTTTCCAAGAAGCAACTTGTGCCATTGTTGCTGATACCAAGGGGTGAGAACCTTTCACTGTTAGTTGATTTGGTCAAGGAGCAGAAGCTGAAAGTCGTTTTTGATTCAATGTACTCTTTGGCAAAGGCAGAAGGTGCATGGGCAAAGATCATGGATGGACATGCTACCCGAAAGGTTATAGTAAACATTTAAAGAGTAGTCTGTACATTACTGAAGTGTCATTGCTATTTCTGAGGTTTGACACTCAATTCATATAGTTGTAGAACTTTGTAAACCTCATTTATAGCTTTAGAACTCTTAATTCTATAAATCTCTATTCTTTTTTCGAATTTTAACTTCATTTGAAAGATATAGGGATTGGTACTTCCTCGAACCCTGCATATGAGTTTATTATTTTATGGTGTGTTTCCAGGAAAACTAGTGTCTATTCAGATTTGCTAGTCCCACTAAGATGGGTAGCTATTTTAGAAACAAACAATTCAAAGTAACTTGTGTTTTCCTTTATGGGAGATAGATAAGAGAGAAGCAGAGAGCACCAACCTCAGTCTTTCGCTTGGCTCCTTGCTTGTTTCTTCTCTCCTTTGATAGAGCTTCGCCACTCCTTTCTCACTTGTCCCGCTTCAAAGAACACCTGTAGAGGCAAAGCAGCAAAATACCATCAAAGCATAGAGATCTAAAATACCATAAACAATGTAGAATCCAATGTACATTAACTATACAATTTCATTCACAAATATAATATTTACAAGTGCACAAATATATGGAGGAAAACTCAAATGACTTCATTGATACCAGAAGTAGAAGAGAGGATTACAACCCAGCTGTCTAATCTAGCGCCATCCTCCCAACATGAAAACCCTCTTCACCTCATGAAAAGCTAGATCACCCAACAATACAATGTTTCACAGAGAAACCAACAGCACTCCCTTACAAAATACAAAATTCCAACCTCTGGATCTCTAGGATGAGGGATCCATATATAGATATTTGTAGGGGGTGAGTCAGCTTCTGGGTTTTTTATTTGTGTCATTTCACTGATAGTTCTTGGTTCCGCTTGGATATTTCATGATCTCTTACTCATCCCTGGGCGAATTCAAAGAGACAAGTGTCATATGAGCAGCTTCTAGAAGATTCTCTGAGTTTCCACCTAGCAAACTACCTCTGCCATTTGTCTACTCTCACTCATCACACACTATAGAAGTGCTTTTCAGTATGCATCGCACCCCTTGTGTGTAATAGGTGAGATGCATCGCACCCTCAGCATGGAGCAATATGTATGGTCCAGTTTTGAGTAGTTTTTCAGGGAGAACTTCTGGGAAATGATGTAATCAGTTGACCTTGATCCTTTATGGTTTGAAACAACACTTTTAGGGGTTTGAGAGCCCTTGTTTTATCGACATATGTGATTGGGGTTGCAGTGCCAAAATATGTCTATAACATGGTGTAAAAACGACTATTGCCATAATGAGAACCAATTTTGTTGCCTATGAAGGTGATGTGAGCGTTTCTTTGTACGAGTATTTGGATTTTACTCCTTTTGGGTAGTAATATAGGTAAGTATCTGAAGATTCTGAGTTCATTATTTTATGGTGTAAAAATGACTATTGCATTAATGAGAACCAATTTTGTTGCCTATGAAAGTGATATGAGCATTTCTTTGTATGAGTATTTGGATTTTACTCCTTTTCATAGATTTGGGATGTTATTGATTATCTTTCTTCATCTTTTTAAATAATTAATTCATTCATATTTAACTAATTATTTTGGGATTGTATTTTATATGTATTTCTCTTTTGAATAAAGAAAAGATATTATTATAATCATTTTTTTAATTATATATACATATATATATATATATATATATGTTATTTCATTAAGAAAAAAATTACATTGTTGATCTCAATTTTCACAAAATTATGCTAGCCTAACTTTGATTAGATTTGTTGGTTGGTATACTATATGCTAGAGTTTTACATCCATTATCATAGACTGCACAACCGAGCACCATATATCTAGAGAACCAAAAAAACACCATAGACAAAGCAAAACATACAGCCATTTACGAATCAGAGGATGTCACAAGAGCATGGTTGTTCGGTCTAGTGCTTGAGGGTATTGGAAGCTTGAATTCGCACTATATATGCTTCTCCATATGGCTCATACGAGCTTCCATTCCATTGAGCTTTTCCTTCAATTTCCATTGGTTCTGTTATACGTCATTAAGGAAGGAGATAATTTCATTTTTGTCATCATGCTTTTCCTTGAGAACTTGCCCCAGTAATGTTTTCAACTGCTAGTGAAGAGTAACTAAATTCATATACAAATTTCCCCTACCGTCAATGTGCCCAGAGTTTGGGAGCCATTGAGAAACTTCTTCTAGAAGCTTAGAATCTGAGATGGTATGTCTGTCCCTACGAACATTCCGTTCAAGCTATTGAATATCAGTCTGAGTGCTTGGAGGTATCGCAACCTTGTAACAACATCTGCCTCCTAAGCTTGAGCCTCGGAACAAGACTTGCTAGTCTAGCCACACTCCCCTAACACCTTGTTGGCTATGGTCATTCTGATGAGGCATGATAAACCAAATAAACCACAAGACCTTGTTAGCCTCGAGAAGGAAACAAATGCACTTCCCCCAAAACCTACAACAATTACTCTTTTGTATTGCAAACAAAGAATTCCAGCACATGTAGGGATCTAGACTCTCCTCTCTTCCTTAATGCCATATGATAGATAAAACATTTGTATCCCCTGCAAGAGAATTAAAAAATGCCAAGGCAATACTAGCACACCAGAACCAAAGTCATGAAAGAAGAGTGAACAACTAAAGATGGCAGAAGGCTCGTAGATCAGGAAAAGAAGTAGAATTTAGGTGAAAAGGATCCTTAGATATCAATTCAACTAGCTTATCCATTGACTTAACCAAAGATAAGGTAAAAGGAACCAATACCACACATAAACTATCAATAACGAGATAACATGACACACAAAACCAGGAGCACAATGTTACCTCTGCAAGGGACCAAGAGTAAATGAAAATGTTTAGCCGCATACTAGCTTTGAAACTCTATCATTCTAGCCCTCCAAACAAAGTCAGAATCTATGCAATTGAGATAGGTGTGCTTTAGACCGACATTCTCTTTTTGATGAGCTAACTCCAAGCAAGAACCATTTCCTTGTGTTGCTTGAAACAATAAGATTTTGCTTTTGAGAGGGAGGATTGTCGGATAAAACTTTCTAAACCTTCTCAACTATGTATTTTCCATTGCAAACTCCCTCACATCCAAGCAATTATCCTCAACAATTCCATAATCCATGCTCATAGAGATGCCAAAAGAGCTCTCCTGTGGCCCTTGCTCACCATTCTCCACATACATTGATTTTCCAAACAATCAAAGAATCGAGAAATAGTATACAAACATCATGAGTGCCATTAAGAGAGGTGATGGCCTTCACACATATATTGCATGGACGGGGCATGCCACACCACCACCCTCCTTAATGGTCTTGGGAGTTAGTGGGATGGTTGGCGCCTGTCGTCCCCACCCCCTCCCCCACTCTTGTTCAAATTGTAACTTGTGTTGGTCTTCATAATGTAATTCAAATGTATCCTCGATGTATTTATTATATTTATTATTTTATTTTATTTTAGTCAAAGCATGTTCTTCATGTTTATAGGGTCAATTGAGTCAAAAAAAATATTTTGAGTCAAAAGAAATATAATTGAGTCAACTCCCATTTGGACTTTTTGTAAGAAAAGAAAAGAAAATTTATTTTTGAAGTCAAAGTGTCTTCACAAGACCAAGTCGGCCCTAGGGACAGTTATTTGACCCTCCTCGACATGTATATATAGATTCAATTCAACCTCTTTGGAGATCAATTCATTCACTCACACATCACATCATTTCTGCACCAATCAAGAAGAAGACAACCAACGTCAAAGGAGAGAGAGGAAGGTCAAAGGAGAGAAAGAAGAATAATTTTCTACGCTAGTTCTGTTCACACATGCAAATTTTTTTGAGGTCTTGCAGGCTTGAAATTTGAAGCATAGAATTAGAGGAGGCTAAAAACTCAGGATTTGACTAGATTGTAGAAGGTTGACCAATGTTGACCTTGATTTGATTAGAGGAGACTTGGAGGAGGGTTGCTTGGGTCTTTGTGGCAATCTTGGTATTGGTCTTTGGTCTTGGATATCTCACTTTTATATGATTCTATAAGAAGAGGATTTTCTTGGGTTTTCCTCCTTATGGGGTTTTGCCCTGGCTTGGAGCCTAATTTCTTTTCTTTGTCTCTTGTGATCTTCATGTTTTGTATATTTTTGGTTATTTCTTGATGAAGAGAATATAAATTTAATAAGAAGCCAACAAACATTCATAAGTAATTATCTAGTTAAGAGAAATCTAGCCTAATGTACAAGCGTCTTGATTTCTCAACACGGTGTCATGGTTAAGGTGAAAGGAAGGAAGTTTGAAGATACTCCTGAATCAATAATCTAGGAAGTTTGATCTGAAGATCTGTAGCATATGTCCAAGAGAAGATCGAAGTTAAGGCTACTTTCAAAAAATCTGCACTCTTACCATTTGAAACTTGTTTCAAGGTCGAAATAAAGGATAAGAAGAAGATTTATACCTTCGCTCAAGCTAGAAAAAGATCAAAGAACAAAATGAATTTATGTGACATAATTTTTGTGGTTATACTAATATAATTTCAGAATAAGACTATGACATTGTACCTCTACATTATAGGGCCTCTTCTATGATTTCTTATGGACAAGTCTATATAAAATTTCATGTGAACAATTGATGATGAAGAGTCGATTTGGCAATATGTTCTTGTGGCTTTATATCTCTGCTAATTAAAGCAGGCCTAGCTAGCCACCTATGGCAATATACATCATGATATCAAAGATCAAACACTTGAAAGGATTACATGAATTAAAAATTTGTCATATGAATTCTAGACCATACCATCTCTACAAAAATAATTTGAATTTGTATCTTTGTGTCAAACCAGTGAGCGACATCCAAATTTTCTAAAGAAAGAGCAAGATAAGTCTATGAGATTGGTGTGAAGATTAAAGATCATGTATGGCAGTTGAATTTGTGAAAAATCATTGGATTGAGCATAGAAGAAGGCATCAACTATACAAGGTGTTTTCACACAAAGTGTCTAGGCACCACGACAATGCTTAGAGTAAGGGTTGTCACTCTAAACCTTACTCACTCCATTTAGACTCTCTCCTAGACAAGTCAAGGGGGATAGTCCCTGGGGTGAATGAATGAGGATAGCCTACGAAACACAGGCTCCAGGAGACTGAAAAATGGACAACTTGATGAATGTAAATGAGTCTTGGTTAACTGAGATAAATAGATCAAACACTAATATGACCTAGACACAACCACAAGCTAGAAATGATTACAAATCAGTGCCTTTATATTCAATTAACCATAGACTAAATAGAAACAAGTTATCCAGAGTAGTTTATAAATGTGATGAATATGATGATCATGAATGATTAAATGTTAACACCCAAAATTGCAATATATTCTAGCAATTAAATCCCATGAAGGATTATGAAGATTAAATGCTAAGCAACGATTCTAGAATAAAAGTGATTTTCTTCAAGAACCCATATCGAGAATTAGTTATCTTTCTTGTATAGCCAATGTAATTTTCAAAACACCCTACCAATAGATAAATCAATACCACAAAGGGACACCAAGGCACTTTAGATTAACAATTTAGTTATTCCTTAGGTAATTAATTTAACGTGGTAAAAATGAAGATTAAATTTTTATGTTACAAAGTAAAACAAATAAAAAAGGGTTAATAAATTGAAATTTTAATGGGCCATAGGCCACAGTAAAATTTAATGTGAAAGCACAAATCCTCTTTTGATTTAATTCTTTTAGGGATTTTAAAGTCACATAATTATTTTTTTTTTTTTTATGTTTTAGATTTTTTAATGTTTTATAAATGAAAATAAAAAAAAACCAAAATCAAAACTATAAGTTAAAAAAAATAAAATAAAAAATAAAAATAAAAAATTGATAAAATGTAAAACAAAATTCAAATAAAAAGGAAAAAAAGAAAAAGGAAATCAAAAAATCATAAGTAAAAACAAAACAAGAAAATGTGAAAACAAAAAAAATATATATATAAAAATCAAAAATCAAATTAAAACAAATCGAAATGAAAATTAAAAATCGAATTTCAAATGAAAACGAAAAATATACTAACCCTAACCCTAACGCATATACAAATAAATAAAAAAAGGTGAATGCTTTGTTGTGTTTGTGCAGGTCGTAGGAGATGGAGGCTGCAAAAAAGGGAATGACGACGGCAGGAGGGAAGAAGGTTCCATGTTGGAGGAGTTGCACGCAGGTAGCAGCAGCGAGGGGAAAGGGCTCAACGGAGTTGGAAAGGCTACGGGCTCGGTGATACACAGGTTTTGAAGGCAGCGACGATAGCATAAGGCACAGCGCAGGGAATGGAGCAACATAAATGGGTTACGGATATAGCTGCGAGGGTTTAGACAGCGATAGAAAACGCAGGTCAACGGTGCAGCGTTTGGAGTTTCGATTTGGCAGTACGCAGGAAGAAAGGGAGCATAGGAGGAATGTGGATGGGTGAGGGGAGAAGCTGAGGGTTTCGATGGGGAGTGATGGAGAGAACATGGCAAATATAATGGAGCAGCTTGGATGCGGGGATAGAAGGAGTTGTGATTTTGATGGAGTTTCGAGGATGAGGAACAACAGATTGGCAGCAATGGAGTTGTGAAGGGATTTTTTTTTAAAAATCAAATTTTGCAGCAAACCCAAAAAACCAAGCAACAAACCAAAGAAACCAGTCAACAAAGAAATGGTAGCCTAGAAACTCTTTACAACATTTCCAAAAACTTTGATTAAAATGTTGAATCCTTCGCTTCAGATTTATCCTTGGAACCCTTATAAAAATTTCCAAATTTAGAAAATTTCAAACCCTTGGACTGCAAAAAATTTGAATAATATCCCTGGAAAATTATGTTGATAAACCCCAGAGATCCAGATCTTATCCTTCAGGTCCTAGATCTGGACTCTACACAAATTTTTTCCTCAGGTCTGTAGGTGCACGACAACAAAAAAACACCCAAATGATATATACAATGTTAAAAACTAAAACCCAAAAAAACCCAAGTTAGAAAATAATTACAAAATTTACAAGTTGCAAGCTCTAATCAGCCAGATCTGTCATTAAGCCGCACAAAAAATTAAATTTTTAAATTTTTAAAGGAGGTGCTAACTCGAAACCCTTCGTCCATCACCAACAAAAATAAATATTATGATAAGCCCAGAGCTAATTTAGCTAGGCTCTTCAAAAAACACAGATCGAGAGTTAGCTGGTTCAACGAAAAACTTCCCCTAATGCCCGAGGATCTAAAAATTCAAGATTTCTCTGCAAAACTCAATCCAACCATCAAAATAGAGCGATAAAATAATAATAAAATTTAGAGAAATAGAGATACCTACTATTATATTCAAAATTTAAATTATTATTTAAACCCCATCGACTGAGCAAGATACTTGTACTCAAATTACTCTTTAGAAGCTATCATCAATGACTTTAGAAAAAAATATGGATAAAAACAACACATCTTATAGTATTCCCATCAAGAGTAACACCAACGGACTTTAGCCCCAAAGTCTTTCTTTATTATCTAGAAAAAGATTACACAAGAGCTTCTTGCTAAGCACACGACTCAAAGGTCGAATAGATCTACTAACAAATGACTTCCTATTTAAAGATAAATCTTCCAAGGACTAGTTCGAGTGATCTTCGTCAAAGCAATCTCGACCGTTGATGAAGATTAAAATTTCTTATAATATCATCCATTGAAATATTTAATTCTTGAATTAATTCGATATTTTCAATTAAATGCATTTTAATTAACTCAAAAATTAAAGTTTTGAGTTAATTTCCCTAGAAATTTGACTTAACTTAACCCCCAGGGATCAAACGTTTAAAATTTGGCAAAATAATTAATTTACCTTAGTCCCGGGACCTTTTAAAATTTATCTTTTAAGGACCGACGAATTTTTCCTTTGGAGAATTTAAATTTACCTAGGACCTAGAATTAATTAAATTTCTGGTTTAGGATTTTAATTAATTTTTGGCTAGAAAATCTAATTAATTAACCTATGAGGGGATAAATTATTTTTCCAACCCTCAAGACACTTTACATCATGATTTTCATATTTTTTTACATCATAAAGAGGAAAACCCATTTGTAATAGACCCTCGCAGACCACCCATTTCTGCAACACAAATATAATCCAACAGACCAAACAATTTGTAATAAAATAACCTAACCAAATAGGGATTATTCTCAAATCACTTTTACATAGACTCGATCTAGAACACTGGGACTCGCCTAAGAACCTAGCGACAAAATTCATTCCAGCTTTGGGGTAGGGGTGGAGGAAAACTGTGTCAACCATCCGAGAATGGATCAGTGAGACAAAAAACCTCCCAGAATGGAGATCGCCAATAGAAAAGTAGCTTTACCTAGGTTGTTACATACATGACATGGATCTGCTTAGATTATTTACATTATACACATACAGAAAGGGTTTACATAACATCTTGGAAGTCAAGTTGATGATGATAGTTGTACGACATGAGTACATCGATCAGGCACTATCCCTTTTGTGAAAAAGGGGGTGTACTACTGTGGGTCGTCGACATGTAGCGGTCAACACAAGGCATCCGAACTTATTGCCAATCTGAGAAACTATGAATAAGTCCAAATTACCTCAATTCTTAAGGGTTGAATCTTCCAAGGCATATGAATTTCCTGAAAATTAAGTAGACATGTTTACAAAAAAATGGCTCGAACCTATGGTAAATTCAAACTTTATTGTAGCATCATTGCAATTACATCCAAAAGCTTACTGTGGCACTCCTCTGAGACTAATATCCAAGACAAAGAACAATAATGAAGTTGAAAGACTATTGAAGGACATAATTATAAAGTTTGTCAAAATCCTAGGCTCATCATCTATGTGGCAAATGCATTGTGATCTAAATTTAAAAGAACTAAGTAGAAGAACTATGATCAGAAACATTTGAAGGCTAACACTATGTCAAGCCTCATTATTGTGACATCCAATTTTATAGAAGAATAAAGCATGAAAGGTAACTTCATGACAGATCCAAGGCATCCTCTGAAATATTCGAACCATGAAAATTAGTGACATATGATCCGAAGTACTAATCAATTTATAAAATAATCTAAAAAGAAAGAAGCCATGAAGTTCATTCAAGTCATGTTACCTCAGTAATTGTAGCATTGCAAGAAACTCGAAGATTTCGAGGACAAGTTTGAGAATCAAAGTTCTATGGAATCTGGAAGGAATCAAGAGATCTATAAATCTACTCTGGAAATTTAAAACCAAAACTTTGTGAAAGAAGTATGATAAGATATCCAAAGGACATGCAAATATCATCTATGTGGAACTTTATTCAAGGACCTGAGGGATATCATTCTATGGCTACTAAGACAAATCTATGACATTATGGATTGGTTCATTGGAAGGAAGAGACCAAAATTAAAGAACGAGACATTGTGAACTTTGTGGACAGAGATATGAAGTTTTTATGAAGCTCATAAAGCAGTCATATTACCAAGACTTTCCTCTTATACATGACGAATTGCATCCATAAATCTGACCTATTTGAAGTCTGATGGATGTCTGATGGAAGAAAAAAATACATGTCAATTGAAGAACAATCAAAGAACCGATCTTTGCAAGAAGGGACAAGATAAGGTCAAAAGAGGTATGTATAGTTCTTATTCATTTCAAAAATTTTCTTGCAAACTATTATGCATGCAATGTCAAGTTTTCTAGTCCATGGTGAACTCACATGAGGAACAAGATAATCATCTTATGCTCTTTTGAAAGTGAGTATATATACCAGATTTTGTTGATATAATATTTGAAGTCTTTCCTTGCATATAAGGACTAGGTTTTTATGGTCAAGGAATGAAATCTCGTGTATAAAAGGCTTGTCAATATTGCTCTAGGGTTTTACAAATAACTCTCTAGTATGCTTGTAGAATTTGTAATTCTTAAATGGCAAATCTTGATGAATTTCGAAAATCTAGGGTTTGTAAACCCTCGCTAAGTTTTGAGATAAGAGAACCCTAGGAACAAAATCCTATCTAATCGTTTCCATTGTAAGAAGTAGATCCAACCCTTAATGATAACAAAAATGACACCATGCTAATGTGAAGACAAGGTTGGTGAATAAGTCCAAGATTAAGAGGGAATTTATCTTCCTCAAAAGATAAGTACTTTGCATCTCCTTGATTACTTCTAAATCTATTGTCTTTGTACTTTGCCTTTTGTTCTTTCATGGTTTTCTAATAAATCTTCCAGGCAAGACAAGATCTATCTAAGCTTGATTAACAAATGGAAGGATTGGAAGAACATGGCAAAGCATGAAGATTAAGGAGGAAGAATTCAATTAAATGGTAGCATAAAAGAAGAAGTTCACTTACCTCAAATAGAAAGAGGGAGTTGTTAGATCTTGAAGTTTGGCATAAACCAGAGAAGCTTATGATAAAAAAGTCAAGTTGATAGATCTATGAAAGAAGTTGAAGAGCTCTGATGATTGTATCGACAATTGATTGGTTCGATTGAGGAATACATTGATTGGGTTAACAATACTAATGTCAAAATAAATACTACTAATGATTGTGAGTCGATATTATTCCTTGGAAGATCATGAAGCAGAATAAAGAAATAAGATGTGAAGGCTTATGCAATCAACTATGAAGAAGTTTGGCTCCATAAAGTGTTTAATAAACTACTTGTCGATATGTTGGATTCAAATATGCATAAATATTGTTAGAGAACTAGGAAGATTGAAGTGCTTTATGATTCAACAGTATGATGCAAAGAAAAGTTGAAAAACTACAAAAATATCTCCACAAAAGAATGGATAATTAATACATTGATGAGTATTTTTGACAAGCTTATGCTTGTGGTTATTTCTCCCTGTTTTAGAGGGAGTGAGGATATCCTCCCTGGTTGAGAGGGAGTGAGGGTGGACAGTGTATTCTCCATGTGTCATGCACTATGGCTAGGACTAACAATCGTAAGCCTAGTGAAGGCACTAGTAAGGAAAATCATGGGTTCGATAAGCATCTAGGACCGATATTCTTTGAGGATTGGTATCCAAGATAAGAATAGCCTTGAGGACCGATATTCTTTTAGGATGGGTATCCAAGATAGGAATAGTTCTGCGAGGACATATTTGGTGAACATCTGGATGGGGTATGTGCCTAGAGAGGCGGTGTTGTCCAAATTTATACCTCCCATCATTGTGTTATGATCTACTGGAGAGATAGAGATTGATAGTCAAGGCCTTGTTATTTTTTATAGTGTTGGTTATGATGATGCTTATCAATCTAATCCCTTATGAGAATATTTCGATTTGAGAGTATCCCATTTTGTCATTATGAATACCTCCCTAGTTAAGAGGGAGTGTTGAAAATGTAACTAGTGTCGATCTTCATAATGTTGGGAATCACAATTGTCGTTAGACCAAAACTCACAGGTGTTAGTCAACGATTACATCGCCAGAGATAAGGATCCACGAGAGGTGGTTAGTCCATGTCGTGAAACACACAAGGAGCATTGGTTTATCTAATTTCCAACAATCTCCCCCCACCCCAACGTGAGTCGGGTGTGTATCGAACTTGTGACCTACACTCTGATACCACTTGTTGGGAATCACGATTTCCATTAGACCAAAACCCGCATGTGTTAGTTAATGATAACATCGTCAGAGATAAGGATCCATTAGAGGTGGTTAGTCCATGTCACGAAACACACAGGGAGTGTTGGTTTATCTAATGTCGAACACATAATGTGATTCAAATGTATCATTGATGTATTTATTATATTCATTTATTATTATTATTTTATTTTTATTCAAAGCATGTTCTTCATGCTTATAGGGTCAATTGAGTCAAAAAAAATATTTTATGAGTCAAAAGAAATATAATTGAGTCAAGTTCCATTTGGACTTTTTGTAAGAAAAGAAAAGAAATTTTATTTTTGAAGTCAAGTGTCTTCACAAGACCAAGTTGGCCCTAGGGGCAACTATTCAACCCTCCTGGACATGTGTATATAGATTCAACTCGACCACTTTGGAGATCAATTCATTTACACACATCACATCATTTATGCGCCTAATCAAGAAGAAGAAGAAAATTGAAGTCAAAGGAGAGAGAAGAAGAATTGTCTACCCTATTTATGCTCACATGTGTGAATATTTCTGAGGTCTTGCAAGTTCGAAATTTCAAGAGTTGACCAAATTTCATAAGGTTGACCAGCATTGACCTTGATTTGATTGGAGGAGACTTGGAGGAGGATTGACTTGGGTCTTTATGGCAGCGTTGGTCTTGGTCTTGGGTCTTGGATATCTCACTTTGATCAAATTCTATAAGAAGTGGATTTTCATGGGTTTTCCCCCTTGTTAGGTTTTTCCTTTTCTTGTAGCCTAATTTATTGTGTTCTTTGTCTCTTGTGATCTTCATGTTTTGTACATTTTTGGTAATTGCTTGATGAAGATAATATAAATTTAATAAGAAGTCAACAAACATTCACAAGCAATTATCAAGTTAAGAGAAATCTAGCCTAATCTACAAGCATCTTTATTTCTCAACACCCCTCTCCCCCTTACGCATTCCTCCACCCATCAGGGATTTTTTATTGTAAATATTATCGAAATGCAAGATTAACTATTGAAGTGTAAAATTAACAATGATACTTCTATTTAAAATAATCATTTTCTTCATTTTTTTCATTTTTACTGTAAATTTTATTAAATATACAATTAACAAAAGCGAAAAAAGTAATTCAAATTAAAATAAAAGCAAAAAAATCCATTTACTCTAATTATTTTAAAGTTTAATACTTATATATATATATATATATATATATATATATATATATATAATATATATATATATATATATATATGGTATATATATTATATTATTGTTACAAAATATTGAATAATAAAAAAAGGCATTTTCTGTCAATCTAATAACAAATTTATATAAAATCTATTAAAAAAATTATCAAGTCAGTCTATTTTTAATCATGTATTTTTTTCATTTATTAAAATATAAAAATAACAAACACATGCAGACACGCACATATAATTGATCAAAAAAAAAATTTCTACTAATGTAATAGCAATTTATCAAATAAAAACAACATCTACTAAGAATTTACTATTTGATACAATACTTTAAAAGAAATAGCTAAAAATTAACAAGCATCCACACACATATAATAATAATTTAAGTTATAATTATAATTATATTACAACTATATTAGAACACTTACAGGACATAATGGGACATGATCTTCTTGTTATGGCAGAGAAGTCCCTTAAACACTACATTTATCGTTCTTATCCCTTAACCTTCTAAATCTTCTTTTTTCTCTTACTACAGGCCTATCTCAACATGCAATACTACATATAAAATGATTTGAAAGATCATCTCTACTTGGATAAAAGCAACCCTATCCAAATTCATTTCACCGAAACAAGTTGGGTTTCTGGCCCATTGGCAAATGCAGGACGCAGTGGCTATAACCTAGGAATGTTTACATTCCATCAAGGTTAAGAAAAATGAAGCGTGTCTTATGAAAATTGATTTGATTAAAGCTTATGATTGTGTAGATTGGGAATTTCTTAGGATGATATTGCATAAGATTGGCCTATTAGTTCACGTTGTGGACTAGATAATGGTACACATCATGTTAGTAATTTTGTTGTCATAGTTAATGGGGTTCCAACTTGTTTTTTCAAAGCCATAAGAGGCTTAAGACAAGGTTGATATTTTTCCTCTCTCTTATTCTTGTTGGTCATTAATGGTTTGTGTAGGAAGCTTTCAGATTTTCGCTCTAGTGGCTTAATCTCCAGATGCAGGATCACTAAAACATTTATATTACTCATATCGTATTTGGGCATGATGTACTTGTTTTAAGGAAGCTTTCTATCAAAGAGTGGGAGGTTTTATTCCATATTATTTCCTCCTTTGGAGATGCATTGGGCCTTCACATGAATAAGGCAAAATCTACTTTGATTGTTAGGTACCCTGCAAAATTATTAATAATGGAGATTGCAATTTTTTTTTAAGTTGTGACTATTGATATGGACCATGGTTTCAAGTATATCGGTTTTAATTTAAAACCTAACAAATATTGCACTAGGGATTAAGATTGGATGATTGTCAAATTTAAGTAGAAGTTATTGATGTGGTCACAGAGATGGCTCTCAATAGGAGGTAAAATGGTTTTGATACAATCAGTCCAACAGGGAATACCTATCTGTTGGATGCAACTATACATTACGCCAAAAATTATCATCAAAAGGATTAATGAATATATTTCTAAATTTTTATAGACAAGTATAGGTGAAGATACAAAGATACATCTTGCAAGGCTTGAAGAAATTTCTATGCGGAAAGAAGGGGGTTGGGGGATTAAAAATGGTGCAGGTATTTGGAAAATGAACATCAGAGAAAAATACCTAAGAACAAGTCAATAATGTGGTTAAGGGAAGGGGCTTGGTGTCCTCTTTCAGGTTCATATATCTGGAAAAGCATGATGAAAATCAACCATTGGGTGATAAGAAACCTAATTTGGGAGATAGGTTTTAGCACAAAAGTGTAGATCAGTTTAGATCCCATAAAAGGATTTGTCAAGGATCACACTTGTTTGAGGCACTTATCAATCACGTTCATAGCAAAGGGCTCTATTATTTATATCATATATATGATTCACAAGATACATTGGCATTATCTTGGGTTTGGGCAAGGGAGGTTGGCATATCTGGAGTTTTGGTTAACAAGTGGGAGAAGTATATCCAAAATTTACATATGGCGGGCATCTCACTTTAAGATTCCAATGATGTCTTCTCATGGAATGGTAAGAATTTATAAGGCGATATCTCGACAAAGGAGGCATATCTCTTCATATCTCTTGCACGTTATTCTATAGCAAATTGAAGTTGGTATCAAAAAATATGGATGTGGAACTTCCCAATAAGCTCAAATACTTTGTATGGTTGGCATGGCGTAATAGGATTCTTACATGGGATAATTTGTGCAAAAGAGGCTTCAATGGTCCTGGGAGATGCATCATGTGCAAATCAGCGCTAGAAAGTGTGGAACATCTTTTTCTATCCTATCCATTTGCAACCTCTATCTGGATTGTTGTTATGAACATTTTACATATATTTGTTCATTGGAATCATAATTCGATTGAGGCATGTCTACTGGAATGGACACAACATATATGGAATATCATACACTTCCTTTTTATGTCCTTTAGGGCATTTGGAGATGCGAGAATGCTCTAATATTTGATGATGTTCTTGTAAACATTTAGTTCACTAGTTTGAAGACAGCAACCTATTTTAATGAAATTGGAGTTATTCCCAATAAGGTGTCTATGAAGCATATTCTTCCAGTAGATATTTGGTCCAGATATCTTGTAGGTTTCTTTAATGGGGCGTCATGTAACTATGCATGTGGAAGTGGTGTTAGTTCTTTTGGGGTATCAGCGGATACGTGTTTTAGTCTCTATGGTGTCTACAAGGTTAAGGAACCCAAGATATCCAAAACATAGAAAAGGTTTCATCATAAAATACTTAGAACTACCTAAATTATATTAATTGACCAATAATTAAATATTTCCTATGTAACACCCTCACCCCAAATCTACCCAAGTAATCATCCAACTGGGGTAAATATGCAACAAGAGGCCACTATAATGGGATTCAACCTCCTAGGTGACCTTAAGGAAGTGGAATCAACGGAAACACACCACATAAGCCTTGCACATTGGCAACAGAACTCCCAGGAACCAACCCAACCACTTAGGTAACCAACCCTTGAGACCAATTGAAGTTTTACACCATCAAGCCCCCGAATGCTCACTTGATATGGACAAGCATGCGTCCAGGAGGCTCCAAACACTCCCATAACATGGCTATGCATGTGTTTGGGGACTTTTCTCCTTGGACCTATGTCTGCGACTCTGAGATTTGTGCCACTATTTCAAGCCCAAAGCCCAAGTCACTGCCCAGAACTCAATGACACGTTCGGAAATGAATCTACACAACATAACAATGGTGCATTTACAAAAACAATGACAAGGTCTAGACTGGACCCCTACTACCTATGACAGGAATTTCGTCAAACATGTCACAAATCTGTAATACAGGTCTAAACAATAGAGATGAGAATAGGGGTCTCATACTTATCTGAGAATCGCTAAGAAGCATTGTTCCATTATATCATTAGTTGCATTATCATCTATTAGGTCATAGATACATTGTTCATTCATTTACAAGTCAAAACATGAGGAGAGCCATACATCATCACTATCACAATGCATGCTTATAACTAGCATAATAGTAACATAAATAACAATGATACATCATCCATAGAATACACATATAAACCAATCCGTTTACACATAAGATGTCAAGAAAGAACCTCTTATTAATGAATGCAAAATCCAACTCGGGATGGGACTACCACATTCCACCTAACCATAGAATTGTTTAGCCAATTCTCTCTTCATCCATTCACCCTCATGTCATATTCCAACCATGAATGTGGGACTCAAACCAAAAGAACCGACCAAGGCATCCCGAGGCTAAACCACCTCACCCTCATCAATAGAAAACCAGGGTTTACTGTAATCCATCCTGAATCACTAGGCCAAACAATAAACATGTGATAACAAGCTTTACCATGATCTCCACCAGATCACTAGGCCAAAACAAGCATGGGTTCTACCATATTTCTCCACCTACACCATGAGGAATTTTCATGTCTCCTAGTCTCTAAAGCTTTACCACAATCCACACCAGATTACTAGGCCCTAAACTGAGACCCACTCTCTAGGATTTATTGCATATCCCATCTCAGGATTACTAGACCTGATGGAGAGCAACCACCTCTAAGCTTTACCTTATATCCTGCCATTCACTGGTCAAGGATTCCTAGGCCCACCAAGGCAACACAAACTACGGCTTTACTATCACCCATAGTCTGATTCAGCGGTTGTTATGCCATGTGTTCTATTATTCAGAGATCCACCTCTCTCAACTTCAAATCCATCTGGTAATCCAACTCAACCAAAACATGAGAACCCCATCACACCATGGCTATCCAAAAATGGCAAGGCTAGGCTGAAAACACCGTCACACCTGGAAAAACCCATGCCATAACAACAAAGAACCACATGAAATACCATGCATTCAAAATCTAGCAAGGAAAACACACATATAAATCAATACCTGCAAAGAATCTTGTGGTAGATGCTTGATCCTTATCTTCCTTGCTTGCTCCTTCCTTCTTCTTCTTTTTCTTTCTTAATCCAATGCCAAAGTGCTCCAAGAAAACTCTAAGTGTCCAAGAGTGAGTGTTGAAATGTGGCAACAAGAATATTCCAATTTAATTTGTCCTTGAATTAAATTGTGAATTAAATTCGAATTTAGTCTTAACAGTTACTTGGAAATAATTAATTAATTCATTTTGAATTAATTAGTTGGAGAAATTCAAGTTAGAAGTCTTTCTGAAGTCATGCAATATTTGTCCCTTAAATTAAGGAGATAAGATTGAGTTATATTTGAGTTGTAATTAGTTAATTCAGTTTACTGAGTTAAGTCCAGTTAAATTAGCTCCAAATTGTTTGAGGAACTAATGATGAGTTAACAGTTAGTTGATGCATGCATGCACTCAACTAGTGCTACTCCAGTTAACTGAAGATTCCCTCTTCGGAAAATCATGCATGTCTATTCTGAGAAAGACCCAATTGAGATTAAAGACAAGGACAATGCACTATCAGTTGTGTGTGTTTTCTTATAAAGAAAACTCATGCATGCAGTCAAGTAATCATTCCTTGAGGATTGCGTAGTTCTGACAGTGTGTGAGATCAAAGTGTTCCACTTGGTTGAGGGAGAATCATCCCAGAGGAATAGTGCAAGGAAATAGGAGTTTCGAGGGTAGAGAGGAAGGCTTTAGAGAAGCCAAGATTGCTTGTGAGCATCTGTGAGGATTATACTGAGAGCTGGCTAGCTATGAAAGCTAAGGCTTTGTATAATTCCTATGTATTTTCACCTTGTATGATAATACAAATAGTGGGGTTTTTAGCTGAGGCTTTCCCCAAAGTATTTTCATGTGTATTGTGCATTGATTCTTCTTCTTCTGGTTATATTGTTCAGTTCGATCTTTAAGATTCCACAAATTAATAGTAGAAGTAGGTTATAGTATAATGTTTTGATTTATATTGAATTATTGGGTTAACCTGCACCAGATTTTCTACATGGTATCAGAGCTAGATTTGTAGCTAGATTTGTAGAAATTTTTCTACATGGTATCAGAGCTGTGAATAGTATACTGAGAAGAGAATTCGAAGTTTGAAGTTTGGGGTTGCAGGTGCAAATTGAATTCATATCATACTTCAAGGTTGGCCAATGGCATTCTATGGCTTGAGACTCGAGTATGCCTTGGAAGGTAGCTCGAATTACATAGCATGGAAAGATAGAATGGAGGTTGTATTAGAAGAAAATGGCTTAAAGGAATTCATTGATCAAGAAATCCCAAAGCCAGCTTCAACTAATGCACAAGAGTTGGCTGAGTGGAAGAAGTGTGTGGCGAAGGTGAGACAAAACATCCTTGAGAGAGTTCGAGACCGTATTGTCTCGAGTCTCCATGAGAAGGATTTTCAATGTGGAAGACATTAAAGGACCTCTACCAGAACAGTAGCAACCAGAGGAAATTGGTGCTCAAGGATAAGCATCGAAGAATCAAGATGGAGAAGGGCAATACTATTTCCATATATCTGAACAAACTCACCACCTACAGAGATGAGCTTAGTAGTGTGGGAATAACTATTGCTGATTATTATATGGTGAGCCTTGCTCTCCTTGGCCTTCCAAAGAGTTGGAATAACTACCAGGAATCTATGAATGGAAGGGAGAAATTGTCAGATTGGGAACAACTATGGTCGGATCTCATGCAGGAGGATATCAGGAGGAGCACATGAGATGGTACTTCATCCAAGGATGATGATGAAGAAAGTATGGCCTTAGCAAGTAAGGCGAGGAAAGGGAAGGGGAAGGCTTCCCATTCCAAATTGAATTCTTCTCATGGAGGAAAAACGGTGACATGTCTAAAGTGAGATGCTTTAATTGTCACAAGATGGGACATTATGCGACTAATTTACCATCGAAGAAGTCCAAGAAGGGATCCTCGGAAGGATCGGAAGGTGAGGCATTAGCCTCTCAGTTCAAAATGGACTTTACCCTCATCGCATGCATGGTGTCATTGATGATGGGTTGTGGTTGGTATCTTGACATTGGAGCCTCATTCCACATGACCAGTGATAAAAATTTATTCAGTGCCTTCGAGGAGAAAGACCTCAAGATGTGCATAGAGATGGGTGATGATGGAAGGTATAGTGTTTCATGAGTGGTCACATTGCTTTTTAGAGGGAGCATGGACCTCCTCTCATCTTGACAGATGTGAATTATGTGCCTGAACTAAAGAAGAATTTGGTATCAGTCGCGATGTTGGAGGACAAAGGCTACGATGTTGCCTTCAGTAAAGGAAATGTGTTATGAAGACACATAGCCATGGGTCAGACCAAGATAATAGGGATTCGGGTGAAGAATCTCTATAAAATAGAGGTAGATGATTGTGTAGCATTGAGTACGAAAGCAGAATTGGTGCAAAGCCAAGACATTGGCGAGTTCTGGCACAGGCAGTTCGGCCATTTGCATCATGGGGCTTTGAAGATAATGTAGTAGATATCTACAGGACTTCCCAAAGGTAAACTTGAGCAAGTTGACACATGCAAAGGTTGTACCTTGGAAAAGTACACTAAGTCTTCCTTTCATGATCGAGACAGTCGAGCAGAGGCTATCTTAGAGTGAGTTCATATTGATGTGTGTGGACCATTCTCGATGGCATCCACAACGAAGAAAAGGTATTATGTGATTTTTATTGATGATTTTTCTCGTAAATGCTGGATTTATTTTATGCAGAAGAAGGACCAAACCTTCACAAAGTTTTGTGAGTTCAATGATTTCGTCGAGAAAGAGTCAGGGAAGAAGATCAAGGCCTTCAGAAGCGACAACAGTGGAGAATATGTCTCTCAAGAGTTTAAGGACTTTTGTGGAGCGGAAGGAATTAAACGAGAGTTGACGGCACCTCATAACCCATAGTAGAATGGGGTGGCCGGGAGGAAGAACAGAACTATTGTAGGGGCAGCACGGGCAATGCTACATGACTAAAGCCTACCACTTCACTTGTGGGCTGAGGCATGCAACACATCATTCTATTTGCAGAATAGAAGCCTGCATCGCATACGGATGAAGACACTAGAGGAAGCTTTCTCCGGTAAGAGACCAGATGTGGGTCACTTCAGGATCTTTGGCTCATTGGTATATTTCCATGTGACAAAGGATGCACGGAAGAAGCTTGAGTCGACAACAGATTCGAGGATACTTGTGGGGTACACTGATACACCTCACAACTATCGGGTGTACTTGCCTGCCAGTCAGAGGACAACAGTTCATAGAGATCTCAAGTTTGATGAGCAGAAGGCCATGCAAGTTTCCCTTGAAAGGGAGCTCTAACTACAGGTTGTGGAGGAAACATTGGTTCCTAAGGAGGAAGAGCCTCAGACTGATGTGGAGCAGCTACATGCAGAGGATCCATGAGTGGAGACATCCACTCAAGTAGAGTCTTCTAGAGATGGATGGAAGCGCACAAGAGAAGCTGACAAATTGTTGGAGGATGTGAGAGAGAATGTAGGAGCACCATCTTCTCAGCGCAAATAGAGGAGATCACTTGAGAGGTACACTGGATACATCGCCCTTGGTAGGGAATGTGTTGAGACCGAGACATCTTCCTTTGAGGAAGCAGTGCAGCAACTGTTTTGGGTTGATGATATGATGGAGGAGTATGAGTCCATAGTTCGTAACAGTGTTTGGGACATGGTTCAGAGACTGGAGAACAAGTCAATTATAAGTTCCTGGTGGCTTTACAAGGTAAAGCAAGTTGTTGATGATGGGAGGATCATGTTGATGCAGTATATTTCGACAAAGGAGCAAGATGCTGGCATTTTGACAAAGGCATTGTCAAAGTGTAAATTCAAGTTCCATAGAGACGGGATCGGGGTGGCAGATAATCTCTTTCTTGTTGAGAGCGAGTGTTGAAATGTGGCAACAAGAATATTCCAATTTAATTTGTCCTTGAATTAAATTGTGAATTAAAATCAAATTTAGTCTTAACATCTACTTGGAAATAATTAATTAATTCATTTTGAATTAATTAGT